>CM039680.1:79905529-80113449 GCA_022537955.1 Schmidtea mediterranea
ACAGTGGAAGGAATGAATTATATTCGGTCGTTGAACCGTTTTAAAGCTGTCTAGCTTACCCGTATTTTACAACGGAAAATGTAAATCCAAAGGTATTTTCGCCCCGCAAACAACGTTAACAACTTTCAGATATTGCGATTAATGTTAGTTAACATACGTGGACCGGAATTATTCCAAGAACTTAGAACCGTAAATAGTGAAATATGTGCGACTTATCGAAGATTGCCAAAAATTAAATCTTCTTGAAAAAAAACAAAAAGTATTATATATCAGAAAGTACTCGAATAAATAAATAAATAGCATTAAAATAAATAAATTCCAATTGTTTTAATTTTTGTGTCTTGAATTTCTTTTCTTTTGAGATAGTAGCAAAACGCGACAGGTAAGCTAGTATAAATATTTATAAATATACACAAACTGTCACTGAGATAAATTACCTATAATATAAAAGAAAATCAATAAATTTATAGCATATAAACACACCAACTCACCTTGAGGTTGCTTGTAAAATCGTCAATGAGAGAAACCCTAAACTATAGAGACACAAAAAGTGATAGAGAAATAAAATAATGCACATTAACTCAACCTATAATAAAACATGCATGCTAACTTTTAACATGTAGCCATCCGAAGTTGAAAAAACCCCTATAATAAATTAATTTAGACATTTTTGAGATATTTTTAGAAAAAAAAATGGCGGAAAAATTTTTTAAATTTAATGCTAAGGAAACTTATCCAAATTTTTATGAAAATGATGAAACTTCTTCGTAAGATTTATTTGAAAATTGAAATAAATTACATATTTTCATAGGCTTTCAGACATTTCTGCAGAAACAATTCCATTTCGCGATGAAGAAGAAATCACATTGTACGATTTATTTGAAAATTGAAATAAATTACATATTTTCATAGGCTTTCAGACATTTCTGCAGAAAAAATTCCATTTCGCGATGAAGAAGAAATCACATTGTACGATTTATTTGAAAATTGAAATAAATTAAATATTTCCATAGGCTTTCAGAAGTTCCTAGGCCCTCAACAACATCTGAGACTCGAACAAAAAAGCATAAACTGTAAATTTTATTTTTAAGTTATAAAAAATTATTCTTCTTACAGAATTTCGGAAATCGATAAAATACGAATTATCAATGCCATGGAAAATGGTGAAGACTATTTCCATTTTGGAAAATTATTAGGAATAGCTAGAAATTCCATAAAAACAATAATTTATAAATACCGAAAATTTGGGAAATTGTCACAAGGCAAGATTGGTGGCAGTATATCCAAAATTAGTTTAATCCACGACAATGCTTCAATTCATGGTGGTGCAATATCTCTAAATAATGTTATTGAACATTTACCACCATATAGTCCTTTTCTGAACCCAATTGAAAGTGTGTTCAGTAAAATCAAATTCAATATTCGGAAATCTATATCAAGAGCAGGTGGATTGAGTTCAATGAATTTTCAATCCAGATTCGATTTTCTGAAGGACGCACTGGATAACGAGCTGGTGAAAGAAGACTACAGAGATTTAACTAATTACTTTTGGCATATTAGGAGATTTTTTCCGAAATGTATAAAAAAAATACATATTTTTGGAGACTATTTATTGTTACTTACTTGATTTCCTAAATATTATTTATAGTAATATATATGAAATAAATGATGATTAAAAGTTATATTTAAGAGCTTGAATTATGATCATATTTCCTTATGAAATCATAATTCAACTCTTAAAATTTAACTTTAAGTTATATAACAATATAAAAAACAACTTACTTAGCAGCCATTTAAAAAATGGCTGAAATGAATTTACAAAAAATAAATTCCGCCAAGTTGATTTATGTATCAACTTGAATTATAGCGGAATTTATCTCAGTGACAGCTGGTGTATATATAAATATGTGTGTGTATGTGTGTGTGTGTCAGTGGTGGCTCGTGAGCCACATAACTACTTCATTTTTTGATACCATTTGGTGTTAAATGGCCTAATATATTTTTTGTTTTTACTTGATGCTTCTTGATCGAGAGCGGCGGCTTAGATAGGACGTCTTTTTTAATTTCATTTTTTTCACTTAATTTTAGTTGTGAAAATTTAATCTTTTTATATATTTTGCGGTAATTCTCAGCATGTTATTTTTGCAACTTCTGTAACTGATCGTTATGAATAAAAGACGTAAGAAAATTATTGTTTACCTTCCAATTTATTTATCAATGATTGACCCATAAATCTCTGCTTAAAAAGGGCTTTGAAACACATCTTATAAAATAGTTAATTCATTTTATATTAACATCGGTTTTTGAACTTTGCCTGGTGGTGCTGCAGCGCCGCCACATAAAAATTTCGGGACTAATCCGGAAAATTCTGGACAAATGTAAAACCTAATTTAATCTTTGTTTTGACTGATAATGCCAAGTTTTTTTCGGAAAAAAACTAGAATATTAGCTTAAAGGGTTTGTAAAAGGAAAACGAATGAGTTACGCCTAAAGCCATTAAAAATATATTAATGTAATATATTTTATTTTATTTAGAATAGTTATTTCAAAATGTAATTGGAAACATCCCATCTGGATAAGCGTTCCACTTGCCGCATCGCCCATTAGTTTTTACTCTGAGAGATTTGAATATTATAACAAATATTTACTACTTACAAATATTTCTACAAGACTCTTTCCTAAAGAAGAATATTTTTTACACTATGAAATTTTTTTTTGATATAAAGAATTTACCCATAAAGAATTTATTAACTTTTTTTCTTTTAAAGACTAATTTTACAAAGTCTCCCATACTGTGGTAGCGTTTCCCTATACTACTCACAACCAACCAATGCCAAATTCATACTTTCCCACTAGTACAAATCTGACTATGTTCTGATTTCATTTTCCTTGATAAACTAAAACCACTTCACGACTTATAGACGACATTTATAGAGGATATGTTAAAATTAATTAAATTAAATAATAAATTATTTCGTGAAACATCCCAAAAAATTATTAAAAATGAAAAACAACGTATTTTTTTCCATTTTGATTCATGTTTTATATATTTTTTTATGTAAAAGAAAATTATATTTACAATAAATTTAGTTTATGACACTGCGATAAGGTTCCACTTTTCTTCGCTCGTTTCTTAGGTTAATAAGAAAGAAATATTTTCTAAAGTTCCTCATTACTGTCAGATAAATGAAGGGGTTTATACAGCTATTGATGCTGACCAGGAATAGGGAGATCATCTGAATATCTGATCCAACATCAAAAGTGAACAAATCAAAGCTTTGCATTATAAATATAATGTTGTCCATTAGTAATAAAATAATAAATAAAATGACATTAATGAAACACGCAATGGTGAATGTGATAGTTGATCGTTTTAAGCTTCCATCAGTATTGTCTCTATTTTTCAGATTTTTCATTTTCATTATTACTCGAAAATAACAAAAAATAAATAGAAAAACAGGAAAAAGATAATTCATTATCGAATAGCTGAATGATGACAACCGGAATAATGAGCTTTCTGATGTTGGGGTCCAGATGCAGGAGCGGTTTCGAATGGTTGACAAAAGTCCAATCTCCAATCCAAATGCCAAACTCATCAAACAACTCAATACTAAATAAAGAGTAATTAACAGTTTTTTGTGAAATTTATAAAAAGTCGGATAAATGACAGCAAGATATCGGTCAAATGTTGTCCAAACCAGTGTTTGATTGCTGAGCGTTGCACACATCCAATATAAGGTTTGCGATGACCACACGATGCATACCAGTCGGTCTAGTGCATAATTTTCATCAAAACCCCCCCTCACTATCCACAACATAAAGATCGTCAATAAACAAACAAGACTATCAAATAAAAATTGATTCAAGAGAACTATTCTTGTAAAGGTCGACAAGAAGATCTGAAATTTGATCATAATAATGACACTCCATGAATTAAAAATGAAACCAATTCCTAAAAGTGTTGTTTGAAAGATTTTCAAAATTATTTGATCGTCTGTGGACAAAATAGGCATTTTGATTATTTACTTTTCCTTAATTTTGATGTACAATATTATAATTTTGTATTTATTTATATTTGACCAATCACAATTTATTTAAAATTTTTATATCTAAATTGACGGTTAAATCAAATTTTACTTATTATTTTTATCACTACATTTTATTTTTTCAGAAAAAATTATTATTATCCAGTATAATAAAATTGCGAAAAATAATAAAAGTGCTCAACCTTACCAGGATATTGAAACCCGTTCAATCTATGAAATTACTCCCGAAGCCATAATTTATAAGAAAACTTTAGGTTTTCATATAGATGTTACTTTTACTTTTTGAAAACAAACCGAAGGAAAGAGCATAAAACCCAAAATGTTAAATTAATAAAATAATTAATTTATGTTTTCATATTAATTTTTGGTACCGAATAATAAATGTGCCTGAAAGAGGTATGATGTGAATTTATTTCTCAAAATATTTTTTTCATTTTGTAAAAATACGCAAGAAAATGCATTTGTCTATAAATATAAGGTTAGTTCTAGCAATAATTGGCATTTTTTGTCCAGATTCTTATGGGTTTCACTAACCTCTCCTTGCACCTTACTTTTTGCAATATTCACTATGTATCCTGTGAAACAGAACACAAAAGCGTCTTTTATTTTCCAGGCTTGTATCTTACCCAAACTAAATATCCTTTTTTTTCAAATAAAATTTTCTTATTTTCACTTCACCTCCTCTGACATATAGCAACGGACAAACATGTTAACAGTTTTTAAAATTGAAAAGCTAAAATTATCCTAAAGCGTCATGTTATCTTGACAAAATGTGACAGCACCGACCATAATCTTCAAATGAACAATAATCATACGAAAATTATTTTGATAATTTAATTCAATTACAAAAACTGTTAAATTAAAAATGTAAAAGTAACTTGTGAAAAAGGTTTTTGACAAATAACTTTCATAAAATTATTTTAATCCTCTCATGTCCAACATTTTTTACATTGAGCATTTTTCGCATGTGTTCTCAATGTTCCATATTTTTATACGATTCCAAATATAACCACCTATGCTAAGCTGTAGAGAACCCAAATACACGGACGTGAGCACAAATCACTTAAATCTTCATTTCCCTACCGCATCCCCGGCTCATGACAGGGTTAATAATTATAAACAAAAAATTCAAAATATAATTTCATATTTCAGAAAAAAAATGCACTTTATAAATTTAGGATATAATGTGAAATTTAAATAATCAATTTAGGTACATTATTATTTTAAATAAATAAAACTACATGAGATATACAATCAAATTATAATATTTTATTATGTGAGAATATAATTTAATTAATTGGAATGATTAATTAATATTTTTAACAATTTAACATAATAAAATATTCTATAAATGTATTTTGTTGTTTGATGCGGTTTCTTGAATTCATTTGTTAAACATTACTACATTGAAAAATTTTTCTCAGAAGAATTAATTAAGAGTGAATTTAATCGATAATTTAAGTGAAGCTATTCAATATCGCCAAAGAAATGAAACTGCAAGTGATTTTTATGATAAAATTTGTCAAAACAGAATATCAGATATAAATATACTAATGAAAAATTACATTAATTTTTAATGCATTAGAAAATAATGAATTAAAAAATATTTAAAAATGAATAAATTTAAATCCATAGAAGATATGGAAATCAGAATCAGGAAGCAAGTGGAAATAAATTATTTAATAAATACAATTAATGATCCAATCCCAACAAACAAGGAAAATATAAAATATGCAAATTAGTTAATTTCAAATTAAAGTTGGTTTAAAAAATTAAATTACAAAAATTTATGGTTGTTTATCTGCTTCAACTGCGGTGGTAGAGTTTTTTATGATTTTTAATTGCAAAATATTAAAGGATAAATTCATCCCAAGTTCCAAGTTCGAAAATAATACTGATACAGAATACTCACATTATTTCGATAAAATAAAGGAATTGGTTATTTAAAATCCCAATGAGCAGTGTTTAACAGAAATCATCGAAGCTATATGTACACAAGTACTGAAATATAATCCAGAACACAGTTCGAATGATTTTTACATGCTTGTGGGATGTGTGGTACTCTTTGGAGACATAACATGAAATGCAATTGTAGATCTGATTGAGGAAAGATTAATTAATATAATGCATGTTACAATCAATTCTGGTTGGAGTTCTACAAACTGTGAATTAATAAACCTGATATATAAATGCTTACCAGAAAAATATATGCAGAATTTATCCAGTAAACAGTTAGAAAATCATTTAGCCATTTTTAATGACATTAATCGTAAAACTTCGAAATTGGAGAAAGAAGAAAAATATCAGTATAAGACAAGAGAAACAAAAATTCATCACAAATATGATTACTAACATCGGTTCAAGTGACCATATTAAAGATAATCCAGATGACATTTTCGATGAATGTTCCAGGAAGCACCATTCCGCAATAAACTGGAAATTACCACAAATGTTGTAATATAATAATTATTATAACTTATTTTAAAAGCCACCATATAAAAAATGAATTACATAATCAACGTATTTCAACAATAATTGCTGCCGTATTTTTAATAAAGAAAAAAACCTGATTGAGATTAAATATGGTATAGAAAAATCTTATTACTTTTGCGTGTTGAGGAGCCACCGACAAATAATAAAAGAAATGAAAGAATATTTTGAAAAAATACTTTATTTTTTGCGTTTGAGATTAGGAAACTTTAATTTTTTTCTAATTAAATTGCAATTGTCAGCAATTATTTATATTTTGAGATTATTTTTATGAGGATTTTGGTTACTTATTTGTGTGAATGTTTTATTATTTAAATACATTTTGAAAATAAAAACAAAAATAAATTAATTTCCTTTTAATAAATGCATTTCAATTAATTTTTAGGTTAGAAATATAATAATTTATAAAAAAAATATGAAATTCTTTAGCCAAGTTTATTAATCCTAAAAAGTTCCAGAGAGCGCCCAAGATGTATTAATAAATATTTGGAAACAATTTCAACATGTTGAAAAAAAATGAATAAAATATTTTATTGGTTTCAATCTATATGCTCAGAGATAAAACAATTAATTTTCTTTTGATATTATATATCAATCGTACCATGTTACATTTATTGTTGAAATTTTTCGAAAAAATTGTTTTACTACATAAATGTTTTATATTTCGATTCTCCTTTAATGTATTCAGACCTTTGATTCTTTCTATAATCGTTTGACTTAGTTTGCTTCAATCTGCTTCAGTTTTATTAAAAGCTAAAAATTACTATTTGTTACAAATTAGACTTTTGTTAAGGAAGCAGTGGTACAAACAGAGATTTGGGATGGAATATAGCAAATATATATTTTTTACAAATTTGCTTAGACAATTTTATTTATTTATTTTAACTTTATATGATAATAATAACATCAAATGCTCCATGTATAAAAAGTTGTGTGTATTACGATATGCATTTAATAATATTTTCTATATATATAAATATTTGACAAACTTTTCTAAGTATTTAAAAACTTGTAAAAATAATAATTTGATGTTAATCATTGAAGTGACTTATATATTATGTATGGACTGACCTGGAGGTGACACTAGTTTTGAGTTGATTTTATATAGTGATGTTATTCCATGAAACTAAAGACTTTAGAAAAATTTTATAAATTCAATTGACTTACATAAATCTTTTCTGTTTTCAAAACCTTAGAAATATTTTGGCTTGACATACTTGATTTAGAATGGCTCCCTAGGAAACAGTATGTGTGCTACCTATATATATATATATATATATATTCCAGACCTATATAAAATTTCCAATCGCACTCGAAATTTTTAGGAGACGGTTCCCTGGAAGTGATACATCCATTTACTAACATTTCTTTTGAATTTTAGTTTTAACTCAATATTTTAATAATCATTACATTTGTTGTCTGAGCCGCAAAAATCTTTGTTGAGGACTGCATGCGGCCCGTGGGCCACGAGTTTGACTTAGGGCATAATATTGTCTGGGATGGCTTATCTTAAGAGAAAAAGGACCAAAAATACATATATAATATATATAGGGAAATTTAGAGAAGATTTGAAAAATTATTGATCTAGAGCAGTAGTCTCCAAACATTTTTTCTGAGGGCCTGATTAACTATCAAACAGCAGTTCAGGTGCAGAATACATACTTGAAGTCCAAATAAAATAGAATCAAAAGATGGATATTGTTTTTAACTAATTATTTAATATTATTTTCTTCATCTTTTATAAAGTTATGCAATGTAGTGTTGGTTGATAAAAAACACAAATCTTTGCAGGATTTAGGTAAATTTCCATCATTTTTTCTTAGATATAAAGTTTTCCGTGGGCCGGATGAGAAGCCCTTGTGGGGCACATCCAGCGTGCAGTCCGTAGTTTAGAGATCGCTGATCTAGAGCCAACATTGAAAGACAATATAAAAATTTATTTGTATATGAAAAACCAGTTAATTTAAATAAAAACTGTTAAAATAGACAAACAAAGTACGAGGTTTTGAATGCAGATAAAATGTGCCACATGAAAAGGTGCGCAGAAAGATGTGAGCAAAAATTGCAACTATTCAATAATTATTATTAATTATTTTATAAAGTTAATTATTAACATTTCTATTTATTGTTATTATTATTACTTTTCATTATTAAGGCTTAATTTTTCTTATTATTTTTATAATAACAATAATGATTATTATCTTATAATTATTATTACTATTACAACATTTAGAAGTTGCTAAATATCTTCTAAATTATCATGAAAAACATTTTCATTAAAAGAACTCATATTCCAAAAATTTATTTAAGATTCAATATTGTTTAATATTTAAACAAACTTTCAAGCATTAAATCAAAAAATTCAAAACAATCTACCAGAGAAATTCAATATTTAAAATTTTAATCACAGTTTAATAATAAGGCACTTATGTATTTTTAAATTCCTTACTATATTTAATTTCTCCTAAGTATTTTATTAAATATTGAAAAATACTTTTTCAAATTTATTTTAAATTATTTAATAAATCGCTTGAAATTAAAAAGAATTTTATATTTAAAATTTTAATTAAAGTTAATTATGTACATCTAATTTGAAAATTCATTGCCAAATTCAAAAAATTATTAATTATAATTTTAAACATTTTACTAATAGAAAACTGATTTTGTTTTTTTATAATTATTTAAATTAATTTTAAATCACTTGACAAATCATCTGAAATATTCAATTCTCTGCCGAAAACACCTCACTACAACTTAAAGTAAAACACAATAAAAATAAATGTAAGAAAGTACAAGATGAAGTCAATAATTTTGAAAAAATTATTATTATTTTGTTCAAAGAATATCTGTCAAGATTTATCGTAAACCGAGTGTTTGAATGGCGCTTTATTTTAATAAAATCATAATCGTTTTATAAATTATTTTTATTATTATTATTTCAAACAAATATATAATAAGAAATAAATATTAAATGGAATAATTATTTTTCTATAATAAAAGAATCCTTATCAATTGAATATATTGTAGAACCCAGCATAGTCTCTGTAAAAAATATCTGACTCGAGACAGCTGGGGTGAATGTTTTGTAGGCAAATAGGCGATCGTGATATAATAAAATAAAATAACTCTAATAATTTTAATTAAAACAAAATATGAATAACAAACACGCCTATAAGTTCATAAAACAACAGAAAAATTCTAATGTTAATTGAATTGAGGAATTTAGATTGGAATCTTTCCATATAGATTTCGAATTTCCCGTCGTTTCTATTACCTTTTCTTTTCTTTTTTTTATTTTTGTTTGAGGTAATATGGGAACCACATTTCTGACTTGAAACTCAAATGCAGTTTACCCGAAACTGTTAATTCTGATAATTACGGTATGTAGTTTCAATTTGTGGAATCGTAGTCTTCAATAAGTCTTTTAAAGCCTGTAGATCTTTCGTTGCAAGGTTTTTGGTTAGCTATTTTCCAATATTTTTCCGTCTTGTAATTTAATTTTTATTTTACAAATCGATTTTTTTTTGTTTTTCATTTAGTATTTTTTCTTTACAGTAATTTCATAATAATCATTACTATAGGTGTGTTGGGCCAGAACACAAACGGCCTTGTAAATGTTTAAATGAATCGGTAACACATATGCAAATATAACATGCAGCTTTAAATTCAAACCTACGAATACATCAATTAAACCTAGCAAAATATGAGAGAAAAGCAATTACATATAAAATCATAAACATAAAAATAAATTAAAATAATAACAAAATGCAACAAGATCCGCACGATATAAATATAAACATAACACGAAAACCCAACAAATTCGACCGAAATTTGATAATTTAACAAAAATGAAAATTTCATGAAAATGAAATTTAAATCAAAGAATTTGAATTAGAAATAATTCAATAAAAATTTCAAATAAAAAATTATCAAAATAAATTAAAAAATAATAAAAATTAAGATTAGAATACACTAGAAAATATCAAGGTCGAATTTTGTTTTACCAAATCAAAAAGAACACGCGAGGTTAAGGACAAAAAATAGGTATATATACCGATTCATTTTTACACAATTTTAACCATTTTTTAAACCATTTTTAAAATCGTTTTTTGAAAATCAATTTTTGAAATCACTCAGCACTTTTAAATCTACTTTAGGTGAGTGAGAGTTTTATTTGGAAACTCTCTCTACACGTCACGTCCTCGCAACCTCATTAGAGCTCTGCTTGGATGTCGGCGTGGGGAGAGTAGTATTTTGTTGTATGATGTTTATGTTTAGCAAGTAATTTGTTATATTGTTTTTGATATATTAATAAATATTTATAAATTATAAAATCAGTTTGTTTTCATTAACTATTTATTTTATTGTCGAAATTTTTCCGGCCCACAACCAAGACACATCACAAGTTAGTAAAATCCACATATTATTCAGATTCGTGTAAGTGCGTGGAATATCGCCGATGATCTGTGCCCGTGAAGACCCGGCGTGCGGAACGCAGGGATTGGAACGTCAATATTATTCCGTATAGAAGAAAGGAGAAATAAGGAAAGGGTCTTTTGGCTACTTCCTCGTCTCTCAGTTTCTTTAAATTCGACCTAAATTATTTTACATACAGCTCAAAATCACCACACCGAGTAGTCCAGTGGGCACTCATTAAATATAATATGAACATAAAATGCGTTTAAGGCTTATTAAAAGGAAAGGTGACGGGAATAAGAATTAAAAATGAAATCACTGCTATGAAATTGAATTAAATATCTTTATAAATTTAACTCCGATACGGACTTTTTGACGAGGAACAATAATTTAAAATATTATTAGCAAATTACCATGATCTTCCAGTAGAGTCGTAGGATTAATCAAATTTCAACCAGTGTATATTTTACTAGTAGAAATGATAGAAGAACCCTTTCAAAAAATCTCTTATAAATAAAAGGTAGTTATTACCAAGCCCAACTGTCGATCAGAAGTGACTCCCACATAAAAGTAAATTAACCTAAATAATTAAAAATTTAAAAATACAAAACACTGATAGAGTAGAAGAAAGTTTATTATGAACCAAATAAAAGGAAAATATCCAATTCCTCTTGAGGAGCCAACTGAACTTACATAATAATTCCCCGGTTTTTCTGTCTTCTTTGAACCACTTCAGCATCAACCGATAGTATTACGGTCCAGACTCTCCATGTCCGATACCCCATCCCACTGTCAAACCATAGAACTTTTGACCGAAAATATTTGATAGATTCCTAGACCATAAATGATTTCCAAATCTCGACCGTCGTCATAAACAAATCCACAATTTTCCAGAAGTCTAAATCTCTAACATTTCCTAGAATTGAATAATAAATTCGTAATTATATAATAAAAAATTTACTCAACACTACTGTGGCTCACAATTGCGTGGAGTAAGCAACAAATCCACCATCGAAAGGGGAAAAACCTTAACACAATAGAAGTCCATTAGGAAGATGTATAAATTGATAAAATAACATCCAATGCTCACGTAGTCCAATCTTGATGAAAGAATTCAACGAATAAGAAGCTACTTATAAGCATTCGTGAACTACGACATAACGGAAACGTTTAACTACTAAAAATAAATTATTTAAACATAAAAAAAAATAAAGAAAAAGGTTGAAAACTGGAATTAACATGGGAACACTCGCAGTGAAATTGTGAGATTTGTAATGACACATGCGGGTTTTCTGATGTTAATTTCCAAACACTTGCCTGAATTCCATTCCCGAATTTGATTAGCATTCAGAGAGTGAAGATGCATCTAATGCATATCAGCATTTATTATCAAATCAGAGTGAATAGAGATTAAATCACAAAGTCCGAGCGGGTGTCGCGATTGGAATCGATTGTTTACGAAAAACAAAACCGCCATGTTAGAATGAAATCGTAGTCCAACTGAATAGTCCATCTAAAGGTCGATTTTTCTCTCATCTCGTCAGCGATCATCACCCACCTTCCGACACACCGATAGGCAGTGTGCAAGGCACACACAGTCACCATAGTCCCTATAAATACAATTGATAGTTGGAACGACAATTTTTCTTTCGCCAGATGTCTAATAAATTCCTCACTTAAATTTTTGTTTTTATTAAATATGATAACTCTTACAGAATAACACTGTTAAATATTTTCCCATTAAATAAAATTTTAAATTACCCTTTTGATTTTAGTTAACCATAGATTGATAATATAATCATAGTTAACTTGATTGATAATTTAATTCTATCCTATTTTGATTAATCATTTAACTGTAGTTTGTTTTGATTTATAGATGTACGAAAATGGATGACCTAATAAATTTGATACTTCTGACGAAATTTTGCCAGATAATAGATCTCTGAATCATGAAATTTTTGATTTTTGTCAAGCATGCAGTGTGAAATCGATGTGTCGATCGTAAATTCTTTAGGATTTTTAATTAAACCATTCATAATAACTTCTAATAAAACGATTGGCAGGAATTGACTTTGTTCGACCCTAATATTTTTAAGGATCTTAGTCAAGGTATCCTCAGGTAATTGATATCTTCAACTTAGCGGCAAAACCGCTGTCAGAAATTAGCAGCACTAATGACCTAGGTTATGGACAGTTAGTAATTATATTTATTTTTAAGAATTGCTAAATACTCGAAAAATTATTTTATTAATGATTTTCCGTACGGAACTAAACTATCATATTTATTATCAATCTCAAGGCGTTTGGATAAAGCTAAGTCTTATTAAATTCTTATTCAAATATGGCTTTTTAGAGTTCTTCCAATGTAGTTTCGTGCACTAATAGTTTTCTAGAAAGTTGAAGTGAAATTTTCAGTTATAAAAAACGTTTTTCAATGCATTTATTTTTACGTCTAACGATTGTAAGGTTTCTAAAACATTCAACTTGAAATTTTATTAGATAAATTACAGATAACCTTGTCTTCTTTGCTGCCTCAAACTCCTGAAAATACGGAAATAAAAGACTTGAAGTATCCTCAAATTGTGTGGTTTTATAATTGCAAATGTCCGCGATAAATGATGGCTACCCATAATATTGGCTTTCCACGTGTATCTTTTATTGTAAGGTCCGCTCACGTGGTATGCGCGTGCCTATATTCAGTCTTTAATACCAAAAGTACTTCCCTGTTTTTATATAGAAAATGCACTCAAGCTATGCCGATGCCCATAAAGTAAGGGTTATCACAAGTAGACGTGTTTATTTTCCTATTTGTAAAACAAATATTTGTCTCTGGCCACAATTAAGTCGAGGGTGGTATATCTTAGATTTATTCACATTTACTTTTGCCGTAAAAGCGGTTAAGTTAATATAAAGGTATAGTAATATTAATGACTCTTCATAATTCAGAGAGATCCAGTTCGATGGCCTATGCTCCAACCCACATTGCGGATCGATGGAGATGGGCATGGAACGATTCCGGCAGGAGAGATGCCCTGAGATTCCCAAACTGGAGCCTCAACAAATCGACCGGCAATCGATGGAAAACGACCACGACTTGTGGCTGGCCGATAGACCATGGGAAGAATGGAGCCCGGCCTGGGAGATCCGCGAGCAGGCTCGTCATCTCCTCGAACGACTCGAAAACCCCCAGCGGCAGGTAGAACTGCAAGTGGTTAGAGCTCGTCAATACCTGGCGAATGTTGAAGAGGATCTCCTCGCGGGTCGGATCGCCAGCGGTTATCAACACCCACCGCAATTCAAGGTCTCACTCGGCAACCGGCCGAAAACCACGCGGACTCGCAATACTAAGCGGCCCGTAATGACTATATCCGGCTATTTCCCGGAGGAATGGGTAGAAAAGGGGTTTCCCGCCTCCTGAACTGCCAGCCCATGATGGAGACTCCCTATGATCCAATGTTACACCCCTGATTTAGTTGAACTTTGCTTAAATAAATAGTTTGTTATTTTAGATAACTGTTCTTATTTGTGTGAAGGTTTTAATAGGAGAAATCTTTTTGTTTAATGCATAAAACTTTTTTCTTTTTTTCAAGTCAATAACTAATCGTTTAAATGTCTCTATTAATACCAATGGAACCCATCCAACTACTGCAGAAAGAGCTGACTCGTGTCCAGCAAGCCAACAAAGCGCTGTATGAGCAAATTATCCAGCTAACCAGAGAGATGCAACAAGTAAAAGCCACATGGGTGGACCCAGCTAAGGTTAAGCCACTACGCCACAGGCTTACTGCCGCTCAAAAGGGCTGGGCCAATGAGCGGCAATTGAATCAAAATCTTCGAACACAGATAAGGGGGTTGGAAGTTGCCTTGTCCGCCAGCCGGGATGGAGAGGCAGTAACCTACCCTCTTGTCTTCGCCCCATCCCAGTTGGCCTATCGGGAATCAATAACCAATCCAACGCCCGCCGTAACTCCTACTACAACACTGTCCAGCAGTTATAGGCCGGGGCGAAAAGAGCGTGCCAGACGTAGAGCCGCTCGGATGTCGAATAAAACTCATTTGATTTAAGCTTGTTTAATCTGTAGATTTAATTAAATTATAAAGGTTGTTTAATTATTCAAAATGATGTTTTAAACTTGAGGAGTATTGAAAACCCCGCAGCTATTTCATGAGTACTTACACTTCGTCAGGTAGCCGTTGTCATATCTCCAGGAACGTCATCACCGAATCTAGCTCTCACTAAAATGATTGTGATCTTGAAACCCCTCTCACACAAGGGACTTGCAAAGCGAGCATCAGTCTTCTATCGACGGCTCGTTGAACCCAAGGGTTGTCCGAGCAATTACAGCATTAGTAATAACGCTCACTTTTTGCGGACAATCCACCCACTCGAACACATTTCCAACGTTGCCTAGCAACGGGTGCCGAGTGGTAGCTAGAAATATTTATATGGCGTTACCGGGGCAACTATAGGAAGATTCAAGCAAATCACAATACCCAGTAACCCACCACTATTGAATTTTTATTCAAAATTATAACTTTCATTATCATGATTAACATGATAATAATATTAAAATAATATTTTAAACGATAACGCCAATAAAAAACCTTTCGTACGATATATTTCGATAGCACAGCTATCATCTTGAGGTACTCAAAACCAACTAAAAATATTATGAATTAACATTTAATTTAAACAAATTATTTTTTATTAATTTAATTTTTTAATAAATAAATATTTTTAAAAATATATTCAATTCACTTTTAATTAATTTAAAATTTTAAAATTTTCACTTATATTCTAATTTTTAAAAATTAATGTAATTTAAAATTTTCAATTATTTTAATAATATTAAAAAAACAAACATGATTTAACATACGTAAACTATTTAAAAACATTCAAAACATTCGTAGTCACAGCACTTTGCACATTAATCTTTGGATCCAAAGACCTTATCAGCAATGCTTCACATATCACGCGTTCCCAATAATTATTAAAACTTCTCAACAAAATTCTAAAATCAGACATTCCTATATCACTTTTACAGCCTCTATTGTGTTCACTAATATTGGTCAAACCCTTCAGTCGACAATGCTCTAGAACTCGAGTACAGAGATGACGGGAAGTCTCTCCAATGTATGTGGCATTACACCCATTACATGTAAATTGATAAACGAGATCAGAACACAATCCAACCGGAGTTTTTGATTTATTAATAAACATATTGCGTACCTTACACGAATTAGAGACGATCTTATACTCTAAATTTCCCATCTGTTTACTTAACTTCATTTTATAATTTGTAAAGCCTTCAGAGTACGGCAATACTAACACATATTTAGGCTCAATTTTTTTATATCCATTTTTACCATTACCCAGACCAACACTCAATTCACACCCATCAGACAAATTACATTCAGACTTTCCAAAACATGTATCCTTAGGATTTTTAATCAATTTATCAACAGTTTCTTTTATCATCAACAATAAAAATGATTTAGAATATCCATTCTTTATCAACAACTCAACCAATTTATCAAAACTTTTTACCGAATTAGCAAAAGTAGAAGATAAAGACCATGAACGATAAATCAATCCTTTCACCATATTTCTCTTATACTTAAATTCACAAAAGCTTTCTGGATAAGTATAAATATATATATATATATATATATATATATATATATATATATATATATATATATATATATATATATATATATATGATAACAATATGGATATGGCAACTGTAATGACAATTCAATGATCTTATTCTCATGATAACCCGAATTTATGACATTTTATGGTAATTTTATTTATTTATACCAGGGGTGGCCAACTTTTGTGTACGTAAGATCGACATTTTTTAAAAAAAATATGTCGCGATCGACTTGTTGTCATATGAGTAGTCTAAGTCTAAAACTCACGTCCAGAGGAATTAAAATAACATGAATAATTGTTAACAGTATTTATTAATTCAAATTAGGTACACATAAACAGAAATTTAGAATTTTCTTTTTTCATAATTCGGTGTATATCCTGACAAAGATAATAATAATGAGTCTTGAGTATGCAAATCAGTCAGGACAGAATGTTGTTTGCTCTTCGTTAACTTCAAATACGAAAAGGCTGATTCACACAGGCATGTAGATCCGAAACACGAGGAAATATATTCACTACATTTCGTTATATTGGGATATTTGCTCGGTTGACGTATTTCCAAACATCATCTTCAAATTGTCTGGCTTGTAATATTAAATCATTTATAATTATAATTACAACTACAATTTCATTTTCTAACGGCCCTTGCCCAATAACAAATACGTCAGACATTTTTTGGCTAATGCGTTTTACGCTTAAATCTTTTTTAAAAGGAAAATATATAAATTCCACAATTTATTTAATTTTTTTTAAATCTTGGAATCTTACTTCAAAATCTTCAACTACTTTTTGAATCTCCGCGACGTATTTTTCGATGTTATAATTAATATTTTTATGTTTATGTAGGTTATCCTCCATATTTGAAAAATGTTTCAGATTACTTTGTTGCAGATCTTCCATTAGCAAAACAAATTCTGTTTTATATGCATCTATGCAGCTGATATTATCAATTACTGTTTTATTTTTACCTTGTAATTCTAAATTTAAATTACTCAAAATTGAAGTAAAATCGGTAAGAAATGCTATGTCACTAAGCCAATTTTAATCATTTAAATTTTCACATTTTTCATGTTAGTCATCAAGAAAATTTATTACTTCAGGAAATAAATCACAAAATCGTTGCAGAAATTTACCTCTGCTTAGCCATCTTACATCTGTATATAGTAATAATTGAGGTTGCCCTTCATTGAGATGCATTTGGAAGAGTCACCGTTTGAGGGAACTTACTCGAATTGAATTAACAAGTTTAAAAGCTATGCCAATTGCCTCCTTTGTGTTTAGTCTCTTGCTGGCTAACACTTGCTGATGAATTAAACAGTGGTAGCTCAAAAAGGCTGGGAATTCATCTTCATTTTGAAATAGGGCTGTAAATTCATTTATGCTACCTATAATTGCAGCTGCGCCGTCCGATGTTATTGAAACTAATTTAAAAATCGGTACTTTCAAATCACTGAGCAAGTTTTTAAAGGCTTTGAATATATCTACACTCTAGTCCTTTCTTTCAAAGAAATCATACCCAACAATTTTTCTTTAGATGTAAAATCCACAGTTATAGATCTTGAATTGCAGCAATAATTTCACTCTTGTTCTTAAAATGATTAAAAAGTGAATCTGACATTTCCAAAAAAATTTCCTTAACAAATTCACAGTTCGAAAATGGTTTACATTTTTTTTGCTAAAATATAGCTTACTTTGAATTATGCAGTAGTTACTGCTTGTGACTTCAATGTTGGCTTCTTGAAAACATTTTGTCGATTTGCTTATTGAGTTTTAAAATCCTTAAATTTGCGTTTTCTCAATTTGGAATTTGTTTGATAATCTGCGTGATACTTGTTATGTGAAGTCAAAAAATGTCTCTACAGGTTACACTTTTTAAAAGTGGCTATAGAGGTAAGGCATATTAAGCAACAACATTTATCATTCACCATTATAAAAAAGTAATCGAGTTTTCATCATGGAAATGATAAGTTTTTGATTTTTTTGGATTACTACTCATGATAATGGGCATACTAAAATGCAAAAAAAATAATAATTAAATTAAATATTTTCCTAGAAAATTCAAAAACTCATGAACATAAAGAAAAGGTACTTACATTTTAAAAAGAAGAAAAATTCAAACTCAATGTTCTCACCGCGGATAAACAATACTACTATTGTTTAATAATTATAATAATATTATTAATACTAAAGAAAATAAACTATGACAGCACCAAATATTCAAGCTAAATGGCGTTTGCGCGTTACGTTCACACGTTGCTTTCAATTGCAAGTAACACATTGGTTACATTCAGTCGCACCGGCTGACTTGCTGCAGAAAGCAACGTTTCTGTCGCTTTTAGTAATTAAGCAACGTTGCTGTTAGTAATCAGTCCGATTACTAACAGAAACTTAGAAAATGCTAGTTAAGCAGAGCACACCATTTTCTGCTGAGTGATATGTGCTTGAATAAAGTGATACTTTTACGTCAGTCATCTATGTTCGGCAGGTTATTTGTCATTTTATTACGTATTTTTATTGAAAAAATCTTATCTTATTTTACTCGAACGAATTATAATACATACTGGTAAAAATATGTTGTATAAGTTGCAGCATATGCATAATGAAAACTTTATATACGTATAGCGTTAATGATATGGCCGATATACATGATAAATTAAAAAATGATATGTAGTATGCATACTATAATTTTTTAAGTGCTTATTAAAAATAATAGAGATGTTATGATTTTATTTGTCATTAAACCCTTAAATCCGTGTATACGGCCGTAAGTAAAGACATAATTACAACGTGATCGACCGGTTGGCCACCCTGATTTAGACAATCTGTGATTCATCTACGTGTATTTCATCACCATGAACAATTTGTGATTGATGTCGACAATTTACGGTAACATTTAATACAAACTTGAGAATATTATTGATAATGATATTTATGTGGGTATTTTTAATATTTTAAATATGAGAAACTGATAGTAAAGATAAATTGAAAACACTAGCTAGTTTAACCCCTCAAGAAAATACATAATAAATAAATTTTTAACAAAACGCCCTATATGCGTTAATTCATTAATTACAAAAAAACTTTAAATATAGATGTAAGGCGTCAATCACGTTTTTCAATAACTGAGGCAAGTAATCAGTAACAATTTGTAAAAAAACAATAATAAGTGTCAAAGAAACAACAGATAAATAAACTGAGAGAATTCTCACTCAAATCACCAAAATATTGTAAACTCAGAAGAGTTGCATATTCAATACACTTAGCTCTTGATTTACACGGTAGATTGGTTCCTCAAAAATGCCGAGGAAATCTTCCTGAATCTGTAATATTTGGATCTTTGTTTCCAAAGAAATTATCTTTTTAAACTATTAAAAACATTCAACGCATTCGTACCCTTGACATTTTGCACATTATTCTTTAGATCTAATGATCATTTTAACAAAAACATTTCAAATAAAATATTACTCATAGAGCTAGTTCATCATGCGCACATGTAAATTCTTGGTTATCACAAGTGGGGAAAGAAACTTAAATCCAATTTTATTGCAATTTATTTTAATATAAAATAAAGTTGAATCTCAATAAATCATAAATTGTCAGATATCTGAAAGCTTCAACGATTTAACAAGATGAATTTCTAATGAAAATTTTACAATAGTGGATTTATAATAAGTTAGCTATCTCATTCTGACGTCTTTGAAAATTTACTTTTAATAATTGTTTAGAAAGTAAAAATTATTAATGAAAATAGATTCAGTTTCACATTTTCATAATGGCTTTTGGATAAGTTTTCCATCGTCGCAATGAGAACTCAGAATCTGGAAAATTATCGCTTGTAAATCACGAGTAAGTGCATAAAATCTCGAATAGCTCAACTAATTATTAACGGTATTTATGTTTTATTAGCTATATTTTTATAATTCCTGATTGGTTCGACACTTCACATATTCATTACAATTAACTGTAAACCAAAAATTATTTATATTATATTTTAAAAGATAACAATTAATATAATTTAAAATTAAAACTTCAAAGTCAATATAATAAAATATTAAAACAAATTTAACTTTAGAATTATAAAGAAATTTATAAATTTGTTTTCATAAAACATTAAATAGGAAAATTTTAAACTTTATTTGGATATAAATAATGTTTATGAATCATGGGCGTCCGCAGAATGGAGCAATTGGGATGGCAACTACCACCCTAGAATTTTCAAATTTTTCTGTGGGTCCTTAATATAAATAAATGTCTAATAAATGTTTTGGTTTTTTATTTACATTATGTAAAAAAATATGACTTTTATTTTTAGATATATTTATAGTAAAAAGGTTGCCCCCTGCATGTTTGATTGATTATTTTGATTGACCGGGTCATCGAATCATGTATTGTATATCATATATACAGTATGGGACAAAATAAATGTAATTTTTTAATATATGCGAAGTACAAAAAAATGGGTGAGAAGTTTTATTTAGTTAAAAATAAAATTACTAGTATAGTTTTATAAAATTATTAAATTAAATAAACTCTATAACTTAAACTTTAAGTAAAAAACTTTAAGTAAACTTTAAGTAAACTTTAAAGATATTTCCAACACTTTAAGTCTTAAAGTGTTGGAAATATCTTTTAATATTTTTTAAGCTGGATTGAACAAAATAAATGTAATTTTTTAATTAGTAGTAAATATGATCCCACCATTTTTGAAAATAATTTTTATATATTTAAAATTATTAACTAAGGGTTATGACTTCTAGAAAGTCACTTTCTGATAACGAAAGAGCTTCAATTTTTAGATGGAAAAAAGAAGAAAAGAAACAAAAGAAAATGGCGGAATTACTATAAGTAACACCTAGATGTATAAGTTATGTATTGAAGACATTTACTGAGCAAGATTTTAAATCAAAACGGAACAATTCTGGTAGGAAAAAGTCTCTTTCTGAAATAAAATTGGTTGAATTAAAATAAATAATTGATGAAGATAGATTTATATCCGGACCTAAACTTGCAAAAAAAGTAGAGAAAAAATTCAAAAAGGTTATCTCATCAAAAACGATCAAAAGATTTGCTAAATTTGAAGGGTTTAAGGCTATGATACCTAAAAAAGTACCTTTTATATCTAAAAAGAATAAAATAGCTAGATTAGAATTTGTCAAAAAATTTATTGTGATGCCTAAAAGCTATTGGAGAAAGATTATTTGGTCTGATAAATCAAAAGTAAACTTGTTTAATAGTGATAGGATTACTTATGTATGGCGTAAAACTGGAGAAAAATTGAAAAAAAATGTACTAGAAAAACTGTTAAACACAATGGTGAAAGCATTAATGTTTTGAGCTGTATAGGTGAAAATGGAGTTGGAAATTTATGGAAAATTTATGGAAAAATGGATTCACTTAAATATGTTAAAATTTTGTAGAAAATCTTTTACTTTATGTGGAGAAATTGAACCTTAGTGATTTTGTTTTTCAACTAGACAATGATCCGAAACATGCAAGTAAGATTGCAAAATAGTGTTTTGAAGAAAACCGAATTAAAAAGATGCATTGGCCGACACAGTCTCCAGATATAATAATAATTGAAGATTGCTGAACATTTGTTAAAAGAAATATGGTGAAGTTACGGCTAGTAATTTAAATAAGGCATTCATAAAAATTAAAAAAATATGGCAATTTATACAAAAACTTGTAGATTCAATGCATAAACGTCTATCTGAGGTTATTCTAAACAAAACAGATGCTACAGACTATTAATTAATAAAAAATAAAAAATAACATTTATTTTTGTCCTATTTTTTTAACCAATTAGAAAAACTCCATATTTGGTATTAATATAATAAAAATAAAAATAAATGTGTTTGAAATCATGCATGTGTATATAATATTCGATTTGTATTATTCAGTAATTTTTTTTCTTCTTTGTTACAGAAACATGGATAAAAATTAAAAATTAAAAAAATTACGTTTATTTTGTCCCATAGTATATATATGTATATATAGACTACTTTTCCCAATGAAATTTAAAAACTTTTTATTGACTATGAATCAGTAATGATATCGATGTTTTTTGATATTCACAAATTTTTGCACAGGTTTTTTCAAGTGATTTAATATCAATAAAGATATCAATAAAATTATATCAATGATTCATAGTACAAAAAGTTTTTAAATGTCATTGGAAAATAAAATGAAATCAGAGATGAAAACCAAAAGAAGTTCACCTGTTTACTTTTTATTAATAAACCATTATGATTCATTATAATTTTAACCATATGTTGGTGTTGTCGATGAATTTAAATAGGATGTATTATCAATCTGACTCCTAGCGTGCTATTATACAACAGTAATGAACTCTTTTAAACCTTATTAATTAATAGACTTTATCTCCATTTTAAAATGACACAAAGAATTATCTGTTACAGTCACGACTTGGTGCTTATTACGACCCTTCGGAAGAATCGCACTTTTCGGATCAATTGGATTTCACAATCACTTGACTATTGTGTCGGGTTTCTGAGATGACTAACTCTGATATAGTGGCTTTGCTTTGACTTCGCTTAATTTCTGTTTCAAATTTCTCTTTTCTTTTGATTTCAACTTTAGGTTTTCTCCAAATTTCTCTTTAATAACTTTCTTCAATAATTTTCTGTAATTTTCTCCTTTCCAATTATTCGACGAATTCTGTCCAACTTCTCTGAAATCTCTTTTTTCTCCTTACTCCAATTTCTCTCTAATCTATTTGTGTCTCCTTAGTCCAATTTCTCTCTCTGATTCCAGTTGCGATTCCTTTTATTTCTCCGCCACCCAATATTACTTATTGATGTCAAATAGAATTTCCAATATCTTTTACCGCTAATTTCATTTGGGCCTCTAAGTAGTAGGATGTGAGCCCGTCAGATACAACCTCCATTGCCTTACGTAATATTATATAATATCTGACCTCTGTCCACACTGTTCCTACATGGAGATTGACCTCTGTCCACTCAGTTGCTACCTAGCAATTGACCTTCGTCCACTGTTGCCAGGTGACCTCACGATTATGTCACATGTCCACTGGTCAGTCACTACCCGGAGACACACTTAATACCCAACCCTTATTATGTCACGTAGTTGTGGACCAACACACTGATTACCTCACTGTTATTATGTCACGTAGTTGTGGACCAATACACCTACCTTCTGAACCTTCCACACACATACCTTCTAGAACCTTCCACACACCTACCTTCTAAAACCTTCCACACACCTACCCTCTAGAACCTTCCACACACCTACCTTCTAGGACCTACCGTTCTTAAACCGTTCACACACACAACCAATCAGCACCGATCCGCACCGATCAACACCGATCTACACCCATTAGCGCTTATCGTCGCCCAACACGCCTACAACTACGTTACAAATCACCCATGATGTTAGGTGTGTAGTTAAAATAGACGCAAAGACTTTATAAATAACAGATAGAAGAGCTATTGGTCGTCAAGATGAAACTTTATCATAATTATCTGTCTTATCAAGTTTCGGAATTAATATAGTCTTGAAAGGTTTCCAGCTAGTCGAAATGATTTTACTACTGATGATTTTATTAAACAGGAAACTTAACAAGATACCTTCAGGGTCAAGAAGAGCAAGATCTTTGTATTGAATAACATCAATACCCGGTGAAGTGTTATCAGCTCTCTTTAATTTGTAAATAATTTCAAACGGTAAAATATCTACAAGATTGAGAACATTTGTCGTGCTTCGACAATCTTTAAGAATTTTATTCCATGAATTCGATACTGGGTCCTCGTGGCTAAATTGGTTCAGAATATCCTGAATTTCAGGCCTGACAGTGACTGGTAAGTCATTAATAGTTTTATAAAAGATAATTTCATATTAATTAAAAATTCTGATCTACTTTTATATTTACTTATTATATTTGAGTTTTGTTTACTTCCTAGGTATGGTTCGTGGGATTTAATTTCAGTGAAATTATTTAAGTGAGGAATTGTCGAATAATGCTTTCAACTATTTAGTTAACATCAGCATTTTCAAAACTAATAATTGATTCAAAGACTTTATTTTTACGCTGTTGTAAGTCAAATTTAATTGTTTCTTTTGCTTTTGTTAAAATTTTCTCTTTATCTTTGTTATTGATCTCAAAAACAATTGGAAGAACAGAGTTGATAATTCTTGCTATTTCTCTCAAATTAATGTTATCAAGGGACATATCAATGGCATAGTTGTTGATGAAAGCACATGTTAGAATTTTACTGAGCAAACCTGAACCACGAACATCATGTGGACATTTGCCTGCTCTAATGGCACAACCAGGTGAGTTTCTTATTTCTTTTATTTTAGTAACTAATAATTTACAAGTAAATATATAGTTTAGACTGACATCAAGTGTTGTTGGATCCAGGCAGTAATGCGCGTCAGTGTTATAATCAATTACTATTAGTGTTTCCAGAGACTTTGGTAGAGCAAAAATTGCAAATACAACTTTCGCGTTTTGGAGGCACTTATAATTCAAATGTTCATTCAAATAATAAGTACAATCGTCAGGAATAGCAGTACACTTTGTGAAACCCAAAAGAACGAAGTCTGTTGATAAACTTAAATTATTAAAATATTTTAATAAAATATTGTCGGTAATTTTTCCATTTATTAGATTTAAATTTAATGAAATTTCAACACACTCTTTAGTGTTGATATCATCAAGTAGCTTATATATTTTATCATGTTGAAAATCCCGATCTAAAATAAATTTTTCCAAAAACACAATGAAAGCAGTGGCATGAAAAGTTGGATCATCTGAAATGAAGCAGCGGTGGAGAATACCATGATTTATTTGAAATTTTATTTTCATACTCAAGAAAAAACTGTTTAAATAATCCGTAAAGTTTCCTCCTATTTTGGTTAGTCTATCAGAAATATCAGTCTTTCGAAAATCGAAAATATTACAAGTCACACGACAGGTCAAATAGAGAAGTAAACACCAATGATTTTCATTGGGAATTATGCTAATGACATGTTGAACGTCTTTAAACTGCCAAAAGTTGACGTTCTCAATGATATAATTATTATTTTGGGCTATTAAATTGATAGTTAGATCCGGGGAAAGAACAAGTATATTAGTATTGCTTTTAAACCATTTACTTAAGAGGAATGACACACATGACTTTTGAAATTTTGGTTTAATATTAATACTGTTATTGATGCTTTGTTTTTCAAGAGTAAGCGCAATTGCTTTTTTAAAATTGATTCCCATCAGATTATTTTTAGGAAGGCCCCCACCGATAACTTGGGATACTTTGTTTGAGCCATAAATTTGAAAATCAGGCACCTCTAGTCATATCCCATCAATAAAATTGTTAGAAAAAGTGTCCAAACCTTGACTTATAAGAATTGCATAAACTCAAATAAAAGGACCGCAATCAAAACTGTTCTCTTGATATATAGGATTTTGGAAAGGGTGACAAGATGAAGCCACTTGAAGTTTGAAAATCTTATTTAAAGCAATATTGATCTTAAGAGTAGCTTGTTTATTTTTAAACAGATTTCTATTTGCAAGTATTGGGTCAATAAAATATGACTCAAGCAATGATTTGCTGTACACAAATAAAATCCATTGGGCATTGTTTATATTTAGCGGACAAAGAATAACCTCAGCTTTAAATACTGCATCTGGAATTGAGATAATATTTTCTTTAATGTCTGAAGATAGAATACTAATAATAAAGCACGGTAAATGTGCAAATGTAGGATTACTGATAAGCCGTTCAAGGTATTGGTTTATGTCATCGTCGATAAACCGCACCTTTGGATCACGAAGTTTAGTATTTTTTAATTTAGTGCATTCTGTATCAGTCACTTCAGAGATTGGGGCAGATTCTAAGTCTGATGCTGGCACGTACCTTCACTTGGACATTGCCTTTGACACTTTTTGATTTTGTCTAGTCATCATTTTTTTATTTTCTGTAATTTTTAATTCCAAATAAGATACAGCTTCTTCGTCAATGTCAACAGGTAAAACTACTTTTTTTTCGATATTTGTTACGTTAGAACTATTCCTTTATTCAAGTTATCAATTTTATCGGTGAGTTTGACAGAGTTAACCTGTTCTTCATAAGTTATCAAATTTTCAAGAAATTAAATGAAATCAAAAATAATCAAGCTTATTTCCTTAATACAGTTTTTCCGACATTTCATTGATATCTGAAAGTCCTCTCTATTTTTAAGCAGAAATTTTTTCTTATCTCTAATAACAAAATACAATAATCTTTTTGCCGTAACTGTGACAGTATCGCCTCTTTCAGGACGAAAATCATTGATGTAAGTAAGGAGCGAGTCTATCATACTCAATCGGTTAGTTTTTTCCGAAATTGTTTTATTAAATAAATGAAATAAATTATTTATTCTTTTAATTGTAAGGGCTGAAATTATATTTTTTAACTTATCAATTTCGCAATTAATTAACCACTTTTTATATTTAATTAGTTTTTCTTGAAAACTAAATTTAAAATAAAAAGTAGAAGGAATTTGATCAGTTAATTCAGACCCCCATATTTCAAGAGTATCAATTATCAACGAATTGCATTTTTCACTATCAATAATAGAATGTAATAGTAAAACATTACGGAAGTAATTTAAAACATAAGTACCATATGTTATGTTACTAAAATATTTTATATTACCCTTTAAGTTTAAATAATTTAGGTGGAAAATTATTTCAACAATTTTATTTGAAGAAGCAGGTAATGAAATAAGCCTCTCAAGTTCTATATCGTCTTTAGATATCTTAAATAAGTCGAATAATCCAAGATTAAACATAACGTCAGAAGCATTGTTTAAATAGGGCTCTATTTTATTTGATTTTTGATTTATAATGAATTTACCACCAGAAAATGAAATATCTTTTGGAAATTCGTTATTTAACTTTAAGTGATTAAATAAACTACTTATCTTATCAGAATCTTTGCGCATGCCTTCAGTAAAGCACATCTCTTTAATCTCTGGAAAATCAAAATAAAGTTTATCAAGCTGCGATCTTATTAAATTAGATGAACCAATATTAAAAGATTCATTATCAGCATCTTCAGAAGTTAAAAGATCCTTCATAATAAAGTCACCATCAGCATATTTTAAGTCAGATTTTACAAGAAAGTATGGTAATTGTTTTTGAAATTTTTAATTATCCAAAGTTTTATTAATGACAAATTACTACGATTATTTACAAGAATGTCATGATTCAATAAAGCCAAGATACTATATATAAAACAAAGATTGTCACTATTCTTAATATTAATAATAGCTCTTTTCCCTTTAAGCACAAGAGGAGTCTCAATAAAACAGTGACCAGTTAACCAATTTATTTGGGAATATTTAGTCAAGATAAAATGAATTTCTCGAATTCTAGAAATAGTCCATCCACTACCCAACTGAGTAAATCTTTCTATTTTTCATTTAATTTTCTAACTCCTTCAACAAGAAAATTATCTGAGAAAACCTAGACGTTATTAGATATAAATTCATTTTTAGTTATATCATCTTTCTCAAATTGAATATTTACAGCAAATTGAATTTTAACTTTCCCCATTTTATTAATTTCAATTCTTAGCCGGATTATAATTCTATCTGTTAATGTTATTTGATTAACATTAAATTCGTCAATATTAAATTTTAGTTCCCTAGGAGATCCTCTTAAATCTAATTCTACAATTGGGTCATTACTAATGTCGACTGAACCACCTATTTGGATGTTTTCCTCATTATCACTAATTACAATTATTTCATTTTTAGATATTTTAGGCTTCCCTAAATTCAAACCAATATCAGCTTTTCTTTTCTTAATTTTAAAATCGTCAGCCTTAAAAATCATACGAAAGAAATCTAGTTTATTCTGATTAAACTGTGTCAAATGAACCCTGTGATCAAAAAAGAAATCAAGATAGGGTTGGGCATGGTAAGTTTTGCACGAGGGACATATTAAGATTTCAATGCCATTGAACTGATGACGATAATATTTCTTCATTAGGTCATAGCATTCATCACTATGATTCACGGATAAATTGCAGTACTGAGGGTATAAATTGCTTATTTATATAAAAATAATTATAAGTGAAAATTAATAATTTTTGAAAATTATGGTGTAATTATTAAATAATTAAAAGTTATTTAAAAGGTTAATAAATTACCAAATTCGAACCCTTTAATATGAAAAGGTTATACTATTTTCAACCTTATTTAAAAGGTTATATAAATTATGTAATTAAATATTTATAAAAATAAACAGTTTACAATCAAATTATCAATCTAAACTATTTATTTTTAAAGATTTTTAATCTCTAATTTATATACCTAAATTTAAAGTAATATTATTAAAATTATAAAACTTTAATTCTTTATTTAAAATATTCCTTAAAAATCATTTAAAAAATTCAAAGAATACTTACATTTAATTTTCTTCCCATTTAATTTAGCATTAATATGGGGCATATTTGATGAAGAATTTTGAAGATTCTGATTGTTGTTAAAATTTGGAATATTTTGCATGTTTTGAAAGTTTGGAACATTTTCAATATTTGGAATATTTGGCATAGTAAATTGAAAATTTGGATAATACCACATGTAAGGCATGTTGGTATATGGCATATTCTAAATAAATAATTACTAAACATTTAATTTAAATTTTAATCTTACAAAGTTAGCATTAATATTCTGCCAATACATTTGACCAGGAAAGTTATTAGAATTCTAAATAAACTTAATAATTTTCAAATAAAATTTAAAATTTACCATATGATTTGTATTTGGTATTTGTTTGAAATTATTCGTATTAGATGAATTAGTATTACTGTTCTAAATAAAATAATAATGAAATTAAAATTAAAATTAAAAATTTTACCATATTGATTATTGTTCGAAGTTGGGTATATGTAAAAAGTGACCATAAAATGAAAAATATATCCTTATATATGAATAACTACGTTATTACTACTACAATAAATTAACCAATCAAAACACGGTGAATTGCACACATAAATTTTTAATATTTCAGATAATCTAAAGCACCAAGTAAACAGTTTTTATAAGCACAATCATCATCGTGTTCATAATATGGACAAGATATGTTTCTTGGAAAACTCTGATATTCTTTTAATGAATACTTTACAATTCTCAAAGATGGAAAATATATTTTTAAAATCTTTTCTTTTTTTTCATCTGTCACATAGAAATTAGCTGTTTTTCGATCAGAACCGATAGTACTTAATATACACGTTGGACAGAAAAAATTGATATGAGGACAGTTGTACACTATATAATCATACAAGTCTATAAGTTTTGTCAAGTACAAATTATCACGAAATGAGAAAACTGATTGAATTACAGTGTTATACGTTAACTTTATTTTTACTACATTATTCATATCTGTATTTGGTGGAACTACTATTTGAAATGTCTCACTGGGATTTGTAATTATTGGTTCAGATATACCCATTCTTTTTACACTTCGCGTATCTTCAAATGATATTTGGAATGGGAAGAAATTACAATAAATATGTAATACTCCTTTGGTTATGTACATGTAACTATGCTCGTTGAATTCTTTAATTGGCATTTCTTCTTTTTCCAGTTCAATAAAGTAAAGACTGCTAACTGATTTTGATACAATTTCTTTGTATTCAATCTTTACTTTACTATAGAATGGGAACGTACTATGCACAAATGTAAAATCTTGCAAAGCTACTTCCCAATTACCCTGTAAATAAATCAGGTTTTGAAGATTGACCATAAATTTACTGGCTTGATTGTCTGGATGAATTGTTGCCAACTATTGCTCGGTAAAATCATGTAGAAATTCATTTTACTAGATCTTTTGAGGATATCCATGATGGGTTTTGATATCCATGCCACTTGATATAATATTGTTTATCTTTGTTCACCATTATAGTTTTCATAATCTTCTCAATTCTAAATACTGTTGGTGGAGGAATAACTTGAAGCTCTTGTTCGTAGAATTTACCAGATACCTCATTATTTTCTCCATCTTTTATAACATACATGATTGGATTTTGAGCTGTATTGATCTTTGAGATTTGAAAAACTTCAACAGTCCAATTTTTATCAAAATTCTTAAGGAATGGTGATGCTGATATTTTAGATATTCTTACATAATCATCGAAATTATATTTTGGCTTTTTAATTTGTTCTTCCTGAATAAACCTATCTTTAGAAGTTACATCTACCGGTTTCAATCCCTTTAAACCTCTATGAGACGAATGATTGTAACTGTAAATCATTTTCGGTAAAACATTTATCCATCTTTTATTACCCTGATTCACGAAATACCTTTTAAGTTTATCCCTTAATGTTCGATTAAATCGTTCAAGATGTGCTGCTTTGAATTGTGAAAATACTCAGTAATGATTTATTCCTTTTATTATTTCTTTAACTTTACTGTTGTAAAATTCTTTACCCAAATCAGTTTGTAAATTAATCGGTTTACTATTTTTAAACATTGATTTTATTACTAAAGCCATTTCATTTGCAGATTTTGTCTTGACTGGTATAGCGCGAACAAATCTACTAAAAACATCGATACATGTCAAAATATAATTGTAGCCCTTGTTAATTTTAGAAAATGGTATCATTTCCATCAAATCCATTTGCCATAAATCATTAATTCCGTATGTTTTATATGCTCTTGTTGGAAACCTTTTCAACATCGGTTTGTTCAAACTGTAAGCCAGTTGACCGGATAACAATTTTTGCGTCTCTTTTTTCGAGTTCGTAACTTTTTCCTTTAGCTTTTCTACCGCGCTGAAACCTGCTTCGTCTTTTGGATTTGTCCAAATTTTCTCCATTACAACAAGTAGACTTAAAATTAAGTATAAGATTAGGTAATGAAGTAGTTGTATCCATTGTTTATGATAATGAATTTCCTATTACTCACCCTAATAATAATAATGCTAATGGTAGCAACGCCGCAATAAATCCACCTTGTTGTTTATATAAGATTATACGCATCTGCATTCGATTTTTTGAATTTACGAGTGATAACAGTGGTTTTTTGAGTTTGTTTAATACTTTTTTACTTGATTTAGTGATTTTAATTTTACCTTTGACACTTTGACTATAATATTAAGTAAATCGTCAATAACGTAATTTGGAAAAGATTGTAAGATATTCATTCTTTTCACACTTGGAGCCTTTAGTAAAGCATTAAAAAACGGAAAACTACGATGACTTGATTTTATAGACTTTTCATTTTTATTCGGAATTGATTTTGTTTTTAAATTGCGTGAAATAAGATTTTGTGCAGGAATATTTTCAGTTATAAGTTTTTTAGATGGGGTGAAACTAGTCGTTGGCGGAATCAGTGGTTCACGAGTCTTTTTAAACACTTTTCGAAGTTTTGATAATTTTGGTTGTTTACACGAGATTTAAGTAGCATGATTGGATGTACATAATATCATTTTCAATTTTTTTAATAAAACATTGGACCTTCTTTATTGAAAATATCAGTTCTAACTCGTAAATCATCTGGACACTGTTGTGAGAAATCAAGAAAAATATATCCATGTGGAATTTTGGTTGCATCTTGTAAGGCGTTTATCAAAAAATTACGATTATTAGGGTAAGTCTGTCTTGCAAGAAAATCAATAACAGTTGCATCTCTAGGATTTTTGAAGGCAATCAAATATTGGGCATTCAAATTTCGAGTTCTGTGAGATCCTCCTTGGTGAAAAAGATTTTCTGCTATAAAAATAACTGTAACACCTTTATGTCTAGCAGTAGTGGGATACCGGCCATCTAGCTCACATACCCCTCGGTAAAATTTTTTTTCTAAGCTTAAAAGTACAAATTTTTTAGAACAAAGACAATGACTCATTCAAGGTCATTTAAACAAAGACCATGACTCATTCAAGGTTATTGGATGAATCATCAAATTTTCTCAAGGTCATTTAAACAAAAACCATCGCTCATTCAAGGTCATTGGATGAATCATCAAATTTTCTCAAGGTCATTTAAACAAATACCATGACTCATTCAAGGTCATTTGATGACTCATCATATTTTTCAAGGTCATTTAAACAAAGACCACGACTCATTCAAGGTCATTTGATGACTCATCATATTTTTCAAGGTCATTTAAACAAAGACAATGACTCATCAAAAAAACTTTCAAGGTCATTAAAAAGTATGTCAAAGTCATTCAAAAGTAGGTCAAGGTCATTCAAAAGTAGGTCAAGGTCATTCAAAACTAGGTCACGGTCATTCAAAACGAGGTCAAGGTCATTGGATGAGTGATCTTTTTTTTCAAGGTCATTCAAAATTTCTCAAGGTCATATTATTTTACACATTTTTTAATTTTAATTTACTACTTATTTTTTATAAGTAGTATTTATTTTGTAAATTTATTTTTACTTTTATTTTATAAATATTATTATTATTATTATTTTTATTATTATTATTATTAATATTATTAATTATATTATTATTAATAATATATAATAAAAACTTTTATTAATATTATAATTTTTTTTAATATTATTATTAATATTATTATTATTATTACTTATAAAAATTTATTAATATTTTTATTATTATTATTAATACTTATAAAAACTTTAATTATTATTATTATTATTAATATACTTATTACTTATAAAAATTTTATTATTATTATTATTAATAATACTTATAAAAACTTTAATTATTATTATTATTATTATTATTATTATTATTATTATTATTAATAATACTTATAAAAACTTTAATTATTATTATTATTATTAATATACTTATTACTTATAAAAATTTTATTATTATTATTATTAATAATACTTATAAAAACTTTAATTATTATTATTATTATTATTATTATTATTAATAATACTTATAAAAACTTGAATTATTATTATTATTATTATTATTAATATACTTATTACTTATAAAAATTTTATTAATATTATTATTATTAATATATATATAAAAAACAAATACATAAAAACAAAAACAACTATATAAAAACAATGAATTAATAATAAATACATTAAAATATATATATATTTTTTTACATGTAAAACATCTATAAAATATAACGTTATATTTCGCGTTTCGTCACGCTGCGGCTTTGACATGAAATAATAATAATAATAATAATAATAATAATAATAATAATAATAATAATAATAATAATAATAATAATAATAATAATATTATTATTATTATAAAATAATAATAATAAAAATTTCATCTAAATTTCATAAAAATGAAAACTATTACAAGTTTTCTAAATAAATAAGTTTTCAAATTAACCAAAAAACTGCTTTTTAAAAAACATTTATTAATCAGATAACAACACGTCATCAATATCAATGTTATCTTCGTTAAAACTATCGAAAAGCTGTCCATAATCTTCATTATCGCTGATTTCTGTAGAGTCATCAAAACTGGGGCTCGAACCACCGAAAAGCGGCTCATCCAAGAAATTAACTTTTTGAAAGTCGGTTTTGAAGCATATACAATCATCTTTTCAGCTGAATTGCATAGCCTCAAATTCATCCGTTTTTTCAAATTCTCAACGGACTTCCCATATAAACTGTTATTAAATAATTTATACAAATCTCTATGAAGCTCGCACTTTGAGTTTGATCGTAAATCTGTATTTCTTTTAATATAATCTTTAAAAATAGATGCCTGTTTAAATTTAATTGCTCTATGAATACACTCAACTTCCGCACCCAATTCTATATACAGCTTGAGAAGTCTCCAGCGAAGAACATGGTTCTTCTTACTGTAATGCGTGAGCATTAACTTCTCAACTTTTGAATTGGGCGGACACATTTTTCCGGAGCAAGCGGAAAGTCATTCAAATACTGATGCACACGCTCAGGGATATTGATGTCAACTTCCATTGTATAACCATACGGAAGGAATTAAATATTCGCATTCACACATTCACTCAACACATCATTCAGATTATCATGCACCCAAACAAAATCACCATACGAAAGGTTTTGGCTAAGTGCCCAACCATATAAATTATTAATATCAATATACAAGAGTTCTGTATCTTCAGAACTTGCAACATAATGTTTGTTAACAAATGTTAACCCACCCCGTATTCCACCCTCATAGAAATTAAACATGTCCATGTCCTGCAGAAGTTCTATGGGTTCCTTTAATGTCATGAGAGCGGACGCCCATGACATTCCAGGAATTCAATAAAAATTCAGAGGTTCTAAACCATTGTAAGCAATAGCCTTTGCGCGAAATTGCTGAAAATAGTCTGCAAGGAGGAATACGTCTAATTTTAGGTAAGTTAACATATAGTCTAACATTGTAGTGCAATTTTGCTGTGTCCAAATTAGTTGGCGGTAGCATATTCATCATCAAATACAGAATCCCATTTTGGAGGTAGTTCATAAGTCGATTCAAGAACCTCTAGTGATACTGCAAAATCATAAGGAAAGATACCCTTTGCCTTAACTATAAGACCATCAAAAGCAGAACAAGTTAGAGGTAGATCAGTAAGAGTTTTCACAGCCTTGGCTAAAGAGCAATTTACAAATTGCATACTATCTATAAATCTAACAGCCAATTTCTTCATATTTCCAATCAAAGATATGAATTTCTCAGTTGTTGTAGGAATGATATTTAATTTCCAAGATGGAAATTCATTCAAACTGTTGGGCCAGAACACAAACGGCCTTGGAAAATGTTTAAATAGATCGGTAACACACATGCAAATACAACATGCAAATTTAAATAAACCTATTGAAACACCAATTAAACCCTACCAAATATGAGGAAAAAGAGAATTAAATATAAAATAATAAACATAAGAATAAATTAAAATAATAGCAAAACGCACCAAGATCCGCACGATACCAACACAAACATAACAAGAAAACCCAACAAATTCGACGAAAATTAATAAATTAATAAAAGTTCATGAAAATGAAACTTAAATCAAAAGATTTGAATTAGTAATAATTCAATAAAAATTCTGAATAAAAAATTATTAAAATAAATCGAAAGATAATAAAATTAAAGAATAGAATTCACTAGAAAATAACAAGGTCGAATTTTGTTTTACTGCATCAAATTTAACATGCGAGGTTAGGGACAGAAAATAGGTATAAATACTGATCCATTTTCACATTAAAACACACCGTTTTTCGAAACCAAACCATAAAACCATTTTGAAAATCTATAATTTTAGGTGAGAAATAGTTTGAATTTTGGAGCTCTCTCTCCACGTCACTTCCTCGCAACCTCGATGGAGCTCTGCTTGGAAGTCGGCGTGGAGGGAGATGCAATGTTATGAATTTTTATTTTTATGAAATGGAATGTAGGGTAATTTATGTTGATTTGTTATATGCTTAATAAATATTTATATTATTTATAATTTGTTTTACATACTTAACTTAATTAAACATTTGTCGAAATTTTTCCGGCCCACAGCCAATACATATTGCAAGATAGTAAAATCCACATAGTACAGATTTGTGTAAGTGCGTGGAAAATCGCCAATGATATGTACCCGTGAAGACCCAGCGTGCGGAACGCAGGGGTCGTAACGTCAATATAATCCACATAGAAGAAACGAGAAATAAGGAAGAAGTCATTTGGCTGCTTCCTCGTTTCTCATTTCTATAAACTCGACCTAAATTATTCTACACACGGCTCAAAATCATCAAACCGAGTAGTCCAGTGGGCACTCATTAAATATAATATAAACACAATGTGCGCCTAAGGCTTATTAAAGGGTAATGGTACGGGAAATAAATTAATTCATTAATTAATCTAAAGTAGTTTGTTGATTAAGATAAAGTAGCTCATTAAATAAACGAAAATAATTTATTGATTAAAAGTAAAGTAATTATTGAGTAAAAGTAAGTTATTCATTAATTAAATTATTATAATTTATTGATTAAAATTAAAGTAACGACAAGTATTTCATTGATTAAATTAGTAGAATTCCTTTTAATAAAATTAAAGTAATGATTGAGTAAAAGCAAGTAATTAAATTAATTTATCGATTAAAATTAAAGTAATTATTGGGTAAAAATGAAGTAATTTATAATAATTCATTGATTAAGAATAAAATAATTTATTGATTAAAAATCAAGTAACTCTTTGATTAAAACGAAGGTAATTCTTTGACTAAATGATAAAATAAATAAAGTAATTTGTTGATTAAAGCTAAAATAAGGTAAATTCGTTGATTAAAGATAAATTAATTCGTTGTTTAGAGATAAAATAAAATAAATTAGTTGCTTAAAAAATTAAATTAGTGCGAAGTCATCGATTAAAACTGAATTAATCCGAAATCGCTGTTATAGAGTAAAAACTAGCATCGTTAATAAATCAAATTTGTAAATGAATTAAATCGAAGGAATTAAATTTTAATTAAATGCGAATTCAAAGCAAGACGAAACCAAAATTTACTTAAGAAATGGATGATTGCACCCCATAATTTCAGCACCATAATCTAAAATCCAAACCGAAGTATGAGAAAATACATTTTCCTGAACCATCTCGTAAAATCATGAGAATTGAATGAAACGATTGAACGTCGTCGAAAAATTATAAATTTATTCCCTTAAAACAATGAATGCTCCATCATCTGCTAAATAGTAAATAACATCATCGAGAAGTAATAAAAGATCATTCCAATAGTCGATAGAGAGTAAATCCCGCATTCCTATGACAACGTTAAATTTGTGCGAAATTAAATCATAAATTAAAATACCAACCATTTGCAGGACCCGTTGTGCTGACGTACTTAGAATCACCCTCGGCAAACCAAATGGAAATACTTAACAAATTCTAAAGAGAATTAATAACATTAAATACCGAGACATAAGGCATGAAACTTACCAGATCACGGAATGTCGAATTTTCGACAATCGCCGAAAATTAATAATCGATCATTAACTATTCAATCTACCATGATCGGAAACCGACAAATTACACAGGATGTATATTCTAAGTGTGAATAGTGTCAATCGGTTTATCTCTAATAATCAATAATTTCAGCATCCGGAGAATTGACTGGAACGAATCTGATCAGGAACATTTGCATAATGGAGTTTAAATCACATTCAGAGGAGGCAACTAAAGAACCAGGAACATTCTTGGAGGTAGAAGGACCGAGAAAAGTGGTCGCCGTACATAGTGGTAACTCATTTTGAATTTTATACTTATCGTCTTTAAGGATAGTTAAATGATTATAATTGTGATGTCTCTTGTTAATCTTATTAAATGATTGTAATTTTCCCTTCTACAACTAAGGTTAATTTTATTAAACTGTTTAAATCACAAGACACCATTCATAAGACAGTTGGATTCTAGTGAATAGTGTTATCAACCTGGACGGTTCCATATCAATGTTAACAATATGTCGTTGAATTATGGTTAGAAAGAATAGTTCCTGTAGTTAAAGGCTCTGAGTCTCATTGAGAAAAGCGATAGTTGATATTTGCTTCTTAATATTTACAACCCTGGTTCATAACTTTCAGATTAGAATATTTATTGCAGGAGCTAACTCACAAATGTATTATCAGATGTATATGGTGAATCAGCATTAGAATTAGTTCTCTAATATATTATCTCTAGTTTATATATTTATTACTTACTGATAAACCTATTAAATTAAAACAAAAAATTATTAATATTTAAGGAAAAGATCTAATTAATAAGAGTATTAATGGTATCTACGATAAGACAAATAATATGACATCTTCTTGATCTATAATACATTTAATCATGAAATACATTTTTCAACACCATAATAATAAAGGAAGAAACACTATGACGCTAAATACCTGAAATGTATTTCAAGGGAATTATTTCCAACATCAATCTATAATCATAATTCGTGTCAAGCACTATTCACCGAAACTACAAGTTAAATAACCTAGATCAACGCATTGCTGAGGCTTTACCGTAGGTGGATACTCCACTGACAATATTTAATTTTAGCTCTCAATTCCACACTTTCCCTCGCAGATTGCTGGAGATGGGCTTGGGCCCAACACCACCAAGAACGTTGTCCGGATTTCCCGCCGTCGAAATTCCTCGACCGGGATAATCTACTCAATGGAGCCCGTCGGAAGAAATACATCAGCAGGCCCGACAGCAATTGGAAGACCTGATGTCACAACAACGAGACTTGAATTCGCAGGTGGCCCGAGCTCGCCAGCATTTGGCAAATGTAGAAGAAGATTTGGTGCGGTCGGATCGCCAACTCGTACTGGCACCCCAACAGACCTCACCAAGCAACGCGGCCCAGACCCGCAATACTAAAAGGCCGACGATGGCCATTTCCGGCTTCACACCTGAAGAGTGGGTGGCGAGCCAATTCCCCTAACAGTTGTGACGATCCTATTTGATTTATATATAAATCAATATTAGTAATTTGTGATTTCTTGCTATATCAACATTAAAAATAAAATTTGTAAACTTGTCGTTAGTTGTTTTGCCAGATAAAATTCTTCTTTTTACCTGAATTTTGTTTTAAATTAACATTAATATGGTGTGATTATACCCGTATTATGAATTTCTATGCTTAATTTCGTTTGTATTAGCTATGGATCCGACTCAATTATTACAACAGAAACTATCCCGAGCACAGCAGAACAATCAATCACTCTATGGACAAATCATACAGCTTACCAAGGAGGTCCAGCAAGTGAAATCTATCTGGGTGGACCCAGCCAGACTAAAATCCATCTACCAACGCCTAACAGCGACCCAAAGGGGTTGGGCAGAAGAGCGTCAGTTAAACCAAAGTCTCCGGACTCAAATCCGAGGGCTGGAAGTCGCCCTAGCAGCAAGTCGGGAGGGGCAAGCGGTGACTTACCCGCTCATCTTCGAACCATCCCAGTTACCCCACCAGACTCAGACTCACGATCCTACACCGGCAAAAGGTTGTCCAACCGTCCCATCCAGCAGTCGCCGACCGGGACGTAAAGAACGTGCCCGCCGCAAAGCCGAACGGCTATTAGATAAAGACAATCTTGAATAATTGACTCGACAGATGAACTACATTTTTCTTTAAAATTATAATTGTGATTAAATCAAAATTAGTATATTCTTGATATAATTAAGATGGAATGATCATCGGAAGATCGTGAATACTCTCATTATGTCGTCGGAAAAAATAGTGTCCTTCTCTTACTGGTCAGCATGAATTTCAAACTTCCACACAAGGGACAGAATAAAGCGAGCATAGGTCTTCTAACGACAGCTCGTTGAACCCGCGGGTTGTCCGGGCAATTACAGTATTAGTAATAGTGCTCAATTTTTGCGGACAATCCACCCACTCGAACACATTTCCAACGTTGCCTAGCAACGGGTGCCGAGTGGTAGGTGAAGTATCATGTTGTACTAGGGCAACAATGAAAATAAGCAAATTTCGAAACCCTGTAACCCACCAAAACCATACTTTAAAATATGATGAAGGTCATACCCTCTCAAATTATGAAAGACAATAAGTAACTGTTTACTTATTTTCCTATTAATATTACAGTTACGACAGGCAGCACCAAGATACTGACCTGTAAAATGATCATGGTCCTTATTTCTAATAAGTTTTTTACAAAGATAGCAAGTTCTACATGCGATGAAGTGCTGTTCCTCATTAGATGTAAGATTATTCATAGGTTTTTTACCATGATTTTCATAATACGGTAGGACAATTGTGACAGCAATTTCCTCTACTTTCTTTAAAAATTCCAATACACATTCCAAGCCTCTAAAACTGAAATATTGTGTAGTATTTGTGTAATTATTTATTAATAATAAGCCTGCTGATATCGGCATGTGTATTTGGTGATGTTTTACATCTTTAGACAAAACAGCCTCAAAATCCGCATAAATTACGAATGGTGGGGTAATCATTTTAGAATAATTTTTAAATATCAATTTTTTGTTTTCAGGGAGCGTGTATAGGGTTGTTCCTATTTGATTTTTAGCGCACAAATCAGCATGTGCCTTAAAGGTTTTATCATAATAAAAACCGTTTAAACAATGGGGACACCATTTTACACGAATTCTGGTGTTACATTCACTACTAGAATGACAATTCAGCAGTCTATTTAAATTAAAAATGGCGGTATAATGATAATTATCACCGTCTTGTAATAATAAAAGATTAATCGGGTTACCGCCGATAACCTTTGTTCGATGAATTAAGACAAGGTGAGGATGGTGAGGTACGTAATCAATATCATTCAATTGTTTAGAAGGGGTGTTGTTATATTCAAAGACATTGATTGCCAAATTTAAATCGCTGTTGTTTCTCTCAAATTTGGGATGCTACAGAGTCTCATTGGACAATCTGTAATTGGATCGAAATTCAATTCATCCATAAAAGTAGTGTAAGAAGAAACACGCTCCCTATTCTTTAAAACTATATCACTCTTTAAATCGATAAAACACTATATATAAAACACGAATGATCTGTGTTTTTAACATTTACAATAGCCTTTTTACCTACTAGAGATTCCGGTGTAGGGATAAAACTATGTCCAGCTAATCGACTTACAGGGCAATACGTGGTTAAAATAAAATCAATTTCGCGAATCTTAACTACGCGCCACCCACTTCCTAAATATGTGAATTTTTCGATTTTCTCATTTAATCGACTCACTCCATCAGCAAGAAAACTATCGGAAAAGACACTCGCGCTATTTGAAAAGAAATTATCTTTTATTTCCCCATCTTTTTCAAATTGAATGAGAGCTGTAAACTGAACTTTTACAGATCCCATTTTCTTTATTTCATTTTTTAATTTATTTACAAGTTTATCAGTTAGGACGATTTGAACAATGTTTTGATTTTCTAAATCAAATCGAATATTTTTACGGAACCCTTAAGTCAACCTCTATTTCAGGTCATCGTTTATTTCAATATTTACAGAACCCCTATTTGATTATATTCAGTTTCGTCATCACTAATGATGATTTCAATTTTTTTAATTTTAGCAGTGATACACGACACGATTTTATCAGCAGGTCTTTTTGAATTTTTATTATTTTTAGTAACAGTTGTATCATTGTTTATGTTTTTAGTAATCTTTGTATTATTTGTGTTATTATTATTATTATTATTATTAATAACATTTTTCGCATTAATCATTTGAAATAATGCCTTTTTATTAATTTTAAATTGATTTAAATGGCTAGAGTGTTTCTTATAAAACTCTAGATATTCAATGTCTTGGCGGTATCGCATTTAGGGCAAATAAAAAAGTCGATGCCATAGAATCTATGACCGTAGTAACTTTTTATAGTCGTATGGCATTTCGAGTTATGACCAATTCCAGATTGGCAATAGTTTTTATACAATCGACCTGATAAATATGTAATTATTATCAAATGTTTATTATTATTTAAATCATATATGAATCAAATAATAATATATAAATGATGATAATTATGTAAATATTTTAAAATATTAATATTTCAATTCGTATTATAAATCCGTTATTTCTATTATAAATCACATGTTTGAATAATATTTCGTAAAATAATTTATAAAAATTAATATTCTTATTATAAATCACATATTTCTATTCGTATTATAAATCATATATTTCTATTATAAAAATAAATCACATATTCCTATTTTTATTATAAATCAAATATTTCAATTCATATTTCTATTATAAATCATATGTTTGAATAACATCTCGTAAAATAATTTATAAAAATTAATATTCGTATTATAAATCATATATTTCTATTATAAAAATAAATCACATATTTCTATTATAAAAATAAATCACATATTCCTATTTTTATTATAAATCAAATATTTCAATTCATATTTCTATTATAAATCATATGTTTGAATAACATCTCGTAAAATAATTTATAAAAATTAATATTCGTATTATAAATCATATATTTCTATTATAAAAATAAATCACATATTTCTATTATAAAAATAAATCAAATATTTCAATTCATATTTCTATTATAAATCACATGTTTGAATAACATCTCGTATAATAATTTATAAAAATTAATATTTCAAATCAGATATTTCTATTCTTATTATAAATTAATAATATTTAAAGTATTATATTATAATACTTTACATAATATTAACTTATACTCATTAAAAAATATTTATATTCTTATTATAAATCAAATATTTTTATTCATATTTCTATTTCAAATCAGATATTTCTATTCTTATTATAAATTAATAATATTTAAAGTATTTTATTATAATACTTTACATATTATTAACTTATACTCATTAAAAATATTTATATTCTTATAAATTAAGGATAGATTATACTCATAAAAATATTAAAAAATAATAAAAATCTTACATTTTTTATATGAAATCACATCATCTTCCCCAGAAACGGGGGCATCCATAGAAATGGGACATCAGCAATAAATGTTTCATCTTCCCCGGAAATTGGGGCATCAGCAATAAATGTTTCATCTTCCCCAGAAATGGGGGCATCAGCAATAAATGTTTCATCTTCCCCAGAAACGGGGGCGTCATCAATAGATGTTTCGTCCAAATCTACTAAAATGGTTTTTAAAAAATAAAATATACATTAAAATTTACCATCTTCGATAATCATAATATCATCTTCGCTATCGCTAATAATAATTGTATCTTCGATTACAATAACTTCTTGAACATTCTCTAAAATTATATTAAAATAAATAATAATAAAATTTAAAATTACCATTTTCAAATTCGTTAACACCGTCAATTTGATTTTGGATTTCGGTTATATTAAACCAATCTAGAAATATAATAATAAAAGAAATAAATTAAAAAATAATTTACCATTTTCATCGGCCAACAATTGTCTTAAATTCTTGAGTTCTCCATTTTGAATAGATTTTTGAAATCGCGCGAGTGAATTTTTGAATTAATTGTGACAACTTTGGAAATTGTCAATGTTTATAAAGAGAATAATATTTTCAGGATTTAGCCAATGACATTTAAGCAATACACACATATAGGTGAGAGATTTTTAGACATGTTTTCTTTGTAAAACACATGCAGTCTACACTGTGACTGCATGCGTTCTTTGTAAAATCGCACACATACTTTTGTTTGCATCTGTTTTCTTTGTAAATCACATACATACTTTTGTTTGCATGTGTTTTCTTTGTAAATCACATACATACTTTTGTTTGCATGTGTTTTCTTTGTAAATCACATACATACTTTTGTTTGCATGTGTTTTCTTTGTAAATCACATACATACTTTTGTTTGTATGTGGTTTCTTTGTAAATCACATACATACATTAAGTTTGCATGTGTTTTCTTTATTCAATTTTGTGTATGCATGCACTTATCATGTGATGATCATGCACTGTCTTTGTGATCACGCACTTATCATGCGCTGTCTTTGTGATCACGCACTTAACATGATGCATTAGCTTATCTTTAATTAAACACATAATAATAATATTAATAATAATAATAATAAAAATAATAATTTTAATAAAAATAATAATAAATAAAAATATTAATAATTAAAACATAACAATAAACATTAATACATTTATTAATCATCAAATCTCTTGGATAATAACCAAGCTAAACAATGTTGACCACATGTTAAGGTCCATGGTTTTTGATACATAGTTTTATTATAGACAATAGGTTTACCCATTGTTTGCAGTTTCGAAACCATTTAAGCCGGATAATAGAAACCCATAGGATCAAATACAAATATCTTGCTAGGCTTCATATATATTGCTAACCAATGTTCTCCACCGAGATGAGATGATTGAGTATTGACGATTATGGCTTGATTATTACGTAAATATGGAATTTTATCAAGAGGAAAAACCCCTAAAAATTCATGTCCTAGTATTTGTTTTCCAATTCGATAGACCTGAACAGAACTACATCAATAATAATAATACATTTAAAAACTTACTCCATGACAAATTATCATAAATTATCTATACATTTATACCAACAATGTTCGTTCAAACCAATAATGTTTGAACTCTGTTCAAACCAATACTGTTCTGTTTGCAGTTATTTGAACCTCATTTTCAAATACTCCATATATTACAACATGTACCGGTTCAGTTGTAGCTTTAGCAAACTTTATATCTAATCGTAAATTACCATTTTGAGGTAATTGACTCTGATTTAAATCAAAATCGGGTGCCAAAACAAATGTAAATAATGGATATTTGCTTTTAAAATCTTCAAGAGTTATACCACAATTAAGGTTTTTATCCAAATAACCCATATTTCTCACTATACTCTGCATATATAATATTATAATAATTATCATTATCGAAATCTTGAGTATATGTTTCTCTATAATCACTATTTTTCGATAAAGTTAGCGATGTTACTCCAAAATCTTTGAAAATTGAGCTCGATGTTAAGTAGGATCCATTATATTGAGATTCACTTTAAAATGTTACCAATATAAAGTTGGGCATTCTTCTATCTCCAAATATTTGTTCCTTATAGAAAGAAGCTGAACCTTTAGCAATTGCAAATTGAACAATTTCCTTTGTTTTCAATGGATATATTGCATGCTTTGAATTAAGCCCTTTTTGATGACCAACTAATACAGAGGGCTCAACCCTCTTCTCACCAATAATTTTGCATCAACTAATTGAAGAATTGGTGCTGTGGTGGCACTTGTTAGTGATAATGCTGAACAGATCTTTTCAATCTAATGTGTACATTAACACCTGGGAGTAAATATTTCGGTTGATCCATAAAATCGAGTTGTAATGATGAGCACATTGTAAATAATTTCGAGCCTTTAATCCACTTTTTCCTGTCGTCATCACTACCATAGCCCATAGGAGTTAAACATGTATTTTTAGTATCGCTATTGTAATTTATAATAGTTTCTATTAGAGCTTTGTGAATATACGTACTGTTACCACCCTCAATCTTGATATTATTAAATCCGAGAACTGCATCTTTAAAAAGTGTATGAAACAAGAAATTGTTTGGTATTACATCACTAGGTTCACCCAACGGTTTTCTATCTTTATCTACAACTTTGATCTGAACAGTTAACAATGTATCATTCAAATCTAAATATTCAGTTTGGGAACCGTTAATATAAAATTCAATATCAGTTCGACTATCCATAATAGAATTCATCGGGAATACATCTTTAAAGGCTCCCATTTCAATTACTGCTTGGGGAGATGGTCTATCAAATAAACACAATTCAGATTTACCGCAAATCATTTTTGAAATATAGTTCCATGCCCTTTCATTCGTTTGTTTATATGTTTATGATGTCTTTTACGTTTTAGAGCCGGTGCTGGTGCTTCGGGTTTTGAAACTTTCCCTAACTCAGATAATGCATTTGATTTCAGCGATGGTAATATTTTCTGCTCATTCATTATCACATCTTTAGCAGTTTTCATGCAAAAACTACCAAGGCGTTTAAGAATAGGAAGTGCAAATCTACCAATTGTTCTCAACCATCCTGATCCATACTGTTTACCAATAAAATACGGTAATTCACCACCACTTTGGCTACCACTATACATACTAATAATATCGTTATTGGCCATCTAATTTACGAAAATTTAATGTCAAATGAGTTTTTGTATCTTTACTAAATTCAATAAATTTACCGCTATCATCACGAATATTTATTTCTATATTGTTTATACATGATGTTGATACCGGTAAATACATGGGATTATTGATATTTATATTGACAACTTCATCCTGGTCATGTTTATCAACCCAAACAGATTTCAATAGAGGAACCAAAGAATCACCAACAATTATAGGATCGATGATGTTAGTATATATGAACATTTGCCTATGAAGTTTTATTATTTTTGGTTTGCGTACACCAAAATCCCAATGTATTAGCCAAATTTTTATCAAATGTAACTTCACAAATGTTATTATTCAGACTGAATTTGCATATTCCATCTTTAAGAAATTCAATAGTTTTAAATATATGTAAACAATTTAATGAAATATATTTATGTAATTCTTCAAGTGTTTCAATATATAATTCATTAGTAAATGTAAATGTATTTTCCAACTCATTAATATATGATACAGATATTTTGATGTTTTCGATCGTTACACTTTTCTCATCAAATGTTTTGAAACGTATTAGGTATTCATTACCAGGAACAACAATGTTAAGCTTATCACAACCCATTCGCTTGGCATCCTCAATACTTTCAAACTTTATTGTAAATGGACTATAATCACAACTAACATTCAATCCATCTTTAAAAAACATGCCACAATTTTCATCTAAAATCTGATTCGGAATATGACAATATTGTTCAAAATTATTGATTGAGAAAATACCACTACAGGTTTTGGGTACACGTTTCTTGTAACTGATTTTACAATGACTATAAAATGGGAATGTATTGTACACAAATGTAAAGTCTTGCAAAGCAACTTCCCAATTTCCATGTAAATAAATGGGATTTTGAAGATCAACCATAAATTTACTTGCTTGATTTTCCGGATGGATTAGCGGGCAACTATTACTCGGTAAAATTGTATAGAAACTCATTTTACTAGGTCTTTTGATGATATCCATGAGGGTTTTTGATATCCATGTCATTTGACATAGTATTGTTTATCCTTACCCACCATTTTAGCTTTCAATATTTTCTGAATTCTGAACACTGTAGGTTTGGAAATAACTTGTAATTCCTGTTCATAGAATTTCCCTTGTATTCATTGTTATCACTATCTTTAATAACATACATTACAGGACTCTGTTTAGTATTAATTTTAGTAATTCGAAATACCTCATCACTCCAATTACTATCGAAATTTTTGATGAAAGGTGAAGCAGATATTTTACTAATTCTAACGTAATCACCAACTTTATATTTTGGTTTTGTAATAGTAATTTTTTTAGACTGTACTCGTGTTTTTGAGCTGATACCTACGGGTCTCAAACCATTCAGACCTCGATGTGATGAATTATTATAACTAACAAGTATTTTGGGTAATACATTTATCCATATTTTATTACCTTGATGCACGAAATATTTCTTCAATCTATCCCTCAATGTCCGGTTAAATCTTTCAACATGTGCGACTTTGTATTGAGAATGTACAGAATAATGATTTATTTTGAGACGATCCAGGATTTTCTTATAATAATAATAATAATAATAATAATAATAATAATAATAATATTCAATACTATTTTTTAGAATTACTGATTTTAATTTTACCTCTGACTACTTTTAATAGAATTTTGAGTAAATCATCGACAACAAAAGTCGGAAATGATTGTAAAATAGACATTCTTTTCATACTTGAAGCCTTTAACAATGCATTAAAATATGGGAAACTCCTATGATTTTTTACAATTTTATCTTTTTTCTTACTCTTTTTAATAATGTTTTTTGAAATTAGATTCATTGCAGGGTAATTGTCGGTTATTAGTTTTTTAGATGGTGTATAACTGGTTTTTGGTGGAACACGTATCTTTATTGTCTTTTTAATACTTTGTCTAAGTTTTCGGATATTTGGAACACGTATCTTTATTGTCTTTTTAATACTTTGTCTAAGTTTTCGGATATTTTTAAGCCTGGATTTCATAAACATTTTTACATGTTAATGTTTTCAACTTTGTTTATATACCATGGCACCTTCTTTATTGAAAATATCGGTTTTTACCCGTTAATTATCATTGCATTGTTGTGAGAAATCAAGAAATATATAACCATGTGGTGATTTTGTAGCATCTTGAAATGCACTGATGAGAAAATTACGATTATTAGGGTATGCTTGTCGAGCAAGAAAATCAATAACTGTTGCATCTCTAGGATTCTTGAAAATAACTAAATATTGAACATTTAAATTCCTTGTTCGATGTGCGTCACCCTGATGAAATAGATTTTGAGTAATAAAGATCACAGTAACACCAACATGTCTACTGATTTTTGTGAATAAATTATTAAAATCCTTTTCTTTATTAGCTTCCTTATACAAATCATCAATAATGATGACATCATCTTTCCTTAAACGACTTGACCAGTTTTTATCGAAACCCTTTACTATTTTCATGTTTTTCAATTTACAGAAATTATCTTGAGTTAATCCATGTTCTTCATCTGCACCTTTATGCCAATAAATCTTGTTGAATTTTGTTTGAAATAAATTAGATTTCAGTAATTTACACACAAACATAGTTTTACCACTACCACTTGGACCGACGATTTGATATACAGCATCATTTCTTAATTATATTATTAATTTGTATAATTATAGGTTTTTGTTTATATTATATGATTTAATGAACTCTTCCTAAAAATAATATATATAGCTTAATATTTCTTTATTGTTTGATTATGTTATCAAATATAAATTATAAAGGAACTTTCGATGTATCAAAAATGACATTTCTGATTGGTAAACCCCAGCAAATTGTAGATAGGAGTGGAAAATACCCTATAATATTTTTCAAATCCGGCAAATGCAGAATCATGGGATGTAAGAAACCTTTAGATGTCAATAAATTACAATATAGAATAAAGGATATTAAAATACAGTCAATTACAGTTACCATGGATATGGGACAATCTATCAATCTATACAACATGTCAAAAAAAAATCTTTGTACGTTCGAACCAGAATTATTTCCTGCTCTGAGGCTTTTAAAATACATACCAATGTGTGTTAACGTGTTTGCCAGTGGCAAAATAGTCAGATTAGGGGTGCGAAATCTAGAGTACAAAAATATTGTTTGTGACATAAAAAATGAAATCACCCGATTGGTCGATATCTGATTGGCTAATGACTGATTAAAACAACTTGCTTATTCATTTCATTTTTAAAATGCAAACTACATCGAAGAAGAATATCCAGAAGAAAAATACCAGTCAATATAGTAAATTTATTATTTATTTATTTTCTTTTATTATTATTTATTTAGACACATATGCCCCTATGGTGATTGAAAGAATTATTTATTATTATCCTCAAATGAAGGAAATTTTGAAGATCAAGGAGCCTGCAATGATCGAAGCTGCAATATATGAAGAAACCAGAATTATGATTTCCGAGTTGATTAAGCAAGCACTTTGGGACAATAAAATCAACCGCATGGTCAACGAAATGGAAACGGAATACCCCTGTATTCTGGGTTGCAGCTGCTGTGATTTCCGGTACCAGCGCTATGTGGAATGGAATATTACAAATTCAATAAGAAATTTGCAAAAAATGAAACTTTTAAGAAAATAAATGTTTGGTATTTTATTTTTGTTTTGTTTTGGTATTAATAGTTTTATTTTTGTGATGGTAATAATAATAAATGTTTTGTATTTTATTTTGGCAGTACTAGTTTTATTTTGGTGGTGGTAACAATAATAATAATAATAGTAACAATAATAATAATAGTAATAATAATAATAATAATAATAATAATAATAATAAATGTTTTGTATTTTATTTTGGTAGTAATAGTTTTATTTTATTAATCCTACTATTATTCGCATCCATTTATTATTTTCATCAAACATGTAACTAAATAATGATTGAAATGACTTCTTTCTCTCCAATGGTGGCAAATTAAGAATTTTTCATAATCAAATTGAATGTCTTCTACGATTTTCTCGGTACGGTTTACCATGAATTTAATGTTTTTAATGATATCATCTTCTTCTCTATTATTAGAGACCAGCTCATTCAACAAAGTTATAAAAAATTTAGTTTCTGGCATTTTATAAAAATATTTAAATGTGTAAGCTTATTTATACTATATTCGACCAATCAGAATCATGCAATACTAAGAAAATATGTAAAAATACATAATGGAAATGGTAATGATGATTTGTTGGCACTGTTAACTTCTTTCAATTTGTTGTCACCACTGTTAACTGGTTGTTGTAATTTCATTATACGATTGAACTGATCAGTTGTTTTATTAGAATAAAATTTTATACTATATTGAACTTGATTCAACATTTTTTCATTAAGTTTACGATTTTCTTTCAATTCGAATATTGATTTTCTTAATTTATTTTTGATAATACCAATGGTCTTATTTAGATATATAATATTATCATATAATTCGTTTTTAGCTCTTTTTAAAGTCTCATATGTATGTTCAAATCGGAATTCTAAATTACTCATTCTTTCAGATAATCTTTTGACTGGAGTTTTCAAATATCTAGGCCTATCTATCATATACAAAATATCCATCAATACTCCTGTATCAGGACATAAACATCTTGTTGAATTTTTACCTTGAACGGTTACAACAATTGAGTTGACCATATTAAAAACTAATATTATTATTAAAATTTCTTTAATCATTTTCAAATCTATATAAATTAATATTTATTGTTTATAGCTAAAAGGTTGTGTGTTTAACTTTTCATTGTCTAAATTAGTATAAAAGTAATTGTTATTTCAATTTTTATCATTATAATGGATGTTCCAAGCGCAGTTCAAGCTATGAATAAAATTAAACATTATGGTAATTAATAATAACTAAATATTATTATTAACTATTTGATAGATGATTATTTTAAAGTTATTAACAAACGTCTGGAATTCTATAATCCAGAAATAAATGAAATCTTGAAGAATAAACCAAAATCGATAATTCCAGATTTAGTCTTTAATTATACATCAATATGGATATTTACCGTAATCGACGAGTTCCTATGGGATGTCAATCAAAACAAATTGGCAAAAGATATGGAACCTGAATACCCATGTGGTGATGGTTGTCATTGCTGTGCGGGCCGATATCGAAAGTATGTGGAATGGGCTTTGAATAAAGCTCTTCAACAATATTATTATATTAGAATTATTTCTTTATAATAAAAGTTTTTGTTGTATATGGCTTGGTTTTTTTTATATATTATTAATAATAATAATATTAATAATAATATTAATAATAATAATAAAAATAATAATAATAAAAATAATAATATTTATAAAATTAATATTAAATATTTATAAAATTAAAATAAAAATAAAATAAATTTACAAAATATATACTACTTATAAAAAATAAGTAGTAAATTAAAATTAAAAAATGTTTTAAAATAATATGACCTTGAGAAATTTTGAATGACCTTGAAGAAATTTTGATGATTCATCCAAAGAACTTGAAAACTTTTTGATGAGTATTTGGTCTTTGTTTAAATGATCTTGAAAAAATTTGAAAATTATCACTTTACCTTACCGTAATCTAGATACCCAATTTTTATCAAACCCTTTAATAATTATCTTTTTTTTTACAAAATTGATCTTGTGTCATTCCATGTTCATCATAGACTCCCCAATGCCAATATATTTTATTAAACTTTGATTTAAACATGTTTGATTGTAATAATTTACAAACAAATAATGTTTTCCCACTTCCGCTTGGACAAACAATTTGATATACTGCATCATTTCTTAATTCCATTTTAAATATTAACTTTAATTATATTGTTTATATTTGTTTAAATTAATAGTTATACACGAATAAAAAATATTCAAAAATAATTACGTCATAGATGCTTAGTAACATAAATTAAAAAGGAAGATGTTCAGTTTCTCACATGAATTTTCTATTTGGGAAACCGCAACAAATTGTAGATCGAAGTGGTAAGTATCCAATTATGTTTTTCAAGTCAGGTAAGTGACGAATTATGGGATGTAAGCAACCTCTAAAAGTTGAAGATTTACCATTTACAATTGAAGATGTTCAAATTCAATCAATTACAGTAACTGTCGATATTGGAGTAGATATTAATTTATATGATTTATTGAACAAAATTAATTGTATATATGAACCTGAAATATTCCCAGCTTTACGATATGTTATTATGTGTTAACGTGTTTGCTAGTGGTAAAATAGTAATTTTAGGTCTTAAGACATTGGATTATCATGAAATTGTTGGAAATATTATTGATGATATTAAGTCAGTCATTGAAAATGATGAAATCTTAAAGTTTTTATTTATCATTACCTAACTTAGATGTAATAGTTGTGTATAGTTTTAATTGTCTGTGATGTGTTTTTGATTTATGTGAATGATTCAGATTCGTTGAAATGAGTCTGATGTGTGTTAAAAATTAGTATAAATACAAGTGAGTTATTCATTCGAATAACAAAATGAGAAACAATTCAACTAATGGTAAGTTTCTTTTATTATAAATTGATATGTTTTAATTTCTGTTTTTAGAAATGGTTATCCAATTCCTTATCGAAAGGATAATTCTCTCATATCCCGAACTAGGGAAAAATATGATATTCTGGGCTCCGGAGGTGGTCACATACAGAATCTTTGAGGCGACTGGTATCAGCGTCGAAAAGCTTCTTATGGAGTATAAGGAAAATAAAATAAACTTCAATCAAAACAGAACCTATTTGCGGATCACCCTGCAATTTTTGCACCAATTGAAGGGCGGAAAAGATGATAAATTTTGTTGTCTTTTTATATATATGTTTTATGTTTTTATTGGTTTCCATAATTTTGTATATATAGTAAACTTTTTATTAAAAAGATTATAATTGGACGCACACGTGTTATTTTAAGTATAAATAATGAAATTTGTAAATTATTTTCATTTTTCAGATGCAAGGGCTTTTTAGCGATAAATCCGTGATGGTAAACAATCAGAACGAAACAGCTAAAAATACTCTAACAAGAAAAGATGTAAATTTGAAGCCTGTTCAAATATATCACGGTCACCTGAAAAGATGTGTCCACTGGATTCTAAAGTTGAAAAATTATTGCTAACCATTATCCCAAGAAAAACTATGTTATTCATTGGAGACTTCTAAAGATGTTTGTTTCTCTTGGTGTTAAGGTTGTTAAGATTCATAGAGCTATGAGGTTTAAACAGGGAAAGATTTTTAAACAGTATATTGATACAAACACTTGTTTGAGAGCAGATGCTACAAATAATCTTGATAAGAACTATTTCAAACTTTTAAATAATAGTCTTTATGGAAAATCTGTGGAGAATCTTAAAAAACGAATTAATTTAAGATTATGTAATTCATTTGAAAAGATGGCTACTTATTCATCAAAGCCGTCTTTAAGAAAGTGTATAAAGATTGACGATGATCTAATAGCAGCTCATCTAAATAAAGAATTAATTTGTTTAGACCGACCTAGTTATATCGGTCAAACGGTTCTTGATTTATCGAAATTATGGATGTATCAGATCCAGTATATTGAATTAAAGAAATATAGGAATCTTTTCAATTGTTGGATTGACATTGTTGCTGGCGACACTGACTCTTTCTTCCTTGAAATTAAAAACTGTAAATTAAGTACTCTTTTACCTGCAATGGTTTCGGATAATCTTTTGGACACTTCAAATTATGATATTGGTCACCCTTTGTATTCAAGAAAACTTGACTCAGTAATAGGTAAATTCAAAGATGAGAGTAAGGGACTTGGATATAAGGAATGGGTTTTCTTACGACCAAAATGCTATAGACTTTTAGGTGAAACTGAAAGTAATAAAGCAAAGGAAATTTTTTCTGTTCCTCAAACGAGAATAGGGACGAGAAATCATCAATTGTTTACTTTTAAAAATTGTAAAATTGCTTTAAGTAACAACGATGATGAACGTCAATGGGTAGGTAAAAACAAAAGTTTTGCATTCGGATATTATTTAGGTATCAATGCCACTGATGTCGAAGATATTGAAGCTTATATTTAGATAAATGTTGTCTTAAAATGTGTTTGTCTTTTTATTCTATTGTTTTTTAATTATTATTATTATTATTATTATTATCATTATTATTAATATTATTATTATTATTATTATTATTATTATTATTATAATTATTAGAAATTTGGGTAATAAAATGAGACTTGTAACAGTCTGGTGTCGATAATAATTCGTTGAGTCAGGGGTTCAACTCCTATCGTGGACGAATTATTTTTTATTTTAAAGATTAAATTTTTTTAGGTAGGTGTGCGGAGGTTGGTAGGTGTGTGGAAAGTTCTAGTAGATAGGTGTGTGGAAGGTTCTAGAAGGTAGGTGTGTTGGTCCACAACTGCGTGACATAATAATAGTGAGGTAATCGGTGTGTTGGTCCACGAGACGTAATCAGTGTGTTGGTCCACAACTACGTGATATAATAAGGGTTAGGTAATAAGTGTGTCTCCGGGTAGTGACTGACCAGTAGGCACGTGACATAATCATAAGGTCACCTGGCAACAGTGGACAAAGGTCAATTACTAGATAGCAACTGAGTGGACAGCGGTCAATCTCCAGGTAGTAACAGCGTGGACAGAGGTCAGATATTATGTAAAATTACGTAAGCCGAGGGTGGTTTGTATCTGACGGGTCCACATCCTACTACTCCTCTATAATTATTGACAGCTGTCCAGATAAATAATTTTTTAGAGATGTCCTTTTCCGGATTCCCAAACAACATTCCTTCCCATATCTTGAAAGGCTTTCGAGATAATGTGCAAATTTTGCTTTTGTTTTTGTTTTCCTAAATTTGCACTTGTTAATTATAAATGACCTTTTATTTAATTGTCTGTTTTTATTGATTTTCTCTTATTCCCTTCTCTTTATTCGACTTTTTTTTCATTCCCTTTTTATTAAGATTCAGAAACACATCTTAATCACTTATCACTGCTTCCCCAATCATTTTACATGTTTATTAATTATTTTATTCTATTATTTAGGTATCCTCAACACTTATACAAAGTAGTGTAGCTTCGTAATACTTCAAGTGTAGCTCTTAGGCTGCACGCAGTCCGTCCATCTTGGTTCTAACACTTTCCCAATTTAATTATATAACTTAAGTAAGATCCTTGAAAATATTATTTACTTTTTTCTGGTTTTTATTAGATTGATGGAAAACACTATATAGCTTGTCCATGAAGACTTTAAAATGATTAACTTGCTTAATGTTGTGTATGGAATCATCTAAAACAAGTTGGAAATGGTAATTAAAACAATGCCAAATAATAATATTAGGGAAAATCTCCTTTATTCGTAGGCTGACTCCATATTTATAACCGAGCATTACGCTAGCATCGTCTGAACAGAATCCTATTAAATTCATTTTTAAATAATTTGTATCAAATCCAACACCAAGCAATACACTCAAAAAACTTTGAAAAATAGTTTTCACATCTTGTACTCCAAGTTCCACAATATTGTTGGGTTATTATTTCTAAGTCGGTCAATTCTCTGCGTCCTCGTGTCCTTTGGATAATAAATAAACAAACCCAACACAGAAAGACTTTATTTCACTTTATCACAAATACAAGTTGTCACTCAATTTGCAATTTTCTCTCACTGATAATTACTGATTATCGTTTGGTAAGGCTACCCAAAGTCAAATACCCTTCTGATACGATAATTATATTTAACTGCTTTAATAATTTTCTAGTTCAACAACACTTCGTTACTATTGCTCGTTTGCACAATACTTTCTTAGACTGACTGGAAACTAGTCTAATTTGCTCTTTCCTTTTATACTTAAAATAATTATCTATAATTATTATTTTCCAAATCTTTAGGGATCATTAAAATAATACAACTCACTCAGAATGATTGGGTAGCACCAATTAGCTAAGATTCTACTAAATTGCTTGGGATAATTGCTTATTTGTTTATGTCCTTACCGCCTGGTTACGTAATTTTAAAATTTTGTCCATGGAATTTCGCTCACTCTGAGTTTTCCTCATCGCTCGAGTTTCCCATTAGCTCGGGTTTTCCATTAGCCATTTTATCAACCTGAATTAATTTGTATTTTCGGTATAACTTTTCCTATGGACCCTTCATTAAATTCTTATTATTATTACTGGACTCGTTTTATGATTTGGAGTTCAACCATACCCATTTATCCTGATTAATAGTAATTTCCAAATTTTATAAATTTTTAATTAATTTTGTACTTTAATGATTTTTGATGTTATTTGGTTAACTTCGATTTTTTAAGTGCACTCATTTTACTTCCATAATTTATTATAACAACCTCAACAATATCTACTAATATTATTCGGGATATTTCAGAAGATTCTACTGTAGAATATTTTACTTTAATGAAAACTATAAATATTAATTTATTGGAAATGGTGGAAACTTCAATAGGAATTAATAGTACAAATAATAGTACAATAATAGTACACATTTTTAAATTCTTTTTTAGTTTCTTTCGCAATATGCTCTACTATCTTACTTGTACTATGTCGAGAATGAAGTCCACTTCCCATGGCCAAACTGTTTATTACTTGAAGCTCAATTTTACTTTCTATGTCTGAAAACGGACGGTTTCTTTTCGTTAGGCTGTAAACAGTGTTGAAGACTTTTACTGTAGAATTAATAAATTATTTGTTTAACCATACATGCTGTTAAAAATCGCTTTTCAAGGATTTTGGCATGTTCAACAGTTAGTGTGTGTGATTCTGATACTAAATATTTATTTATGTTCCATAAAGATGCTATTGTATTTTCCCGATGGTGTAACTTTACAATCTTTCCATTCATTAGATATTAAATTTAATTCCATTTTTAAACAATAATCTCAACCCAATTTCTTATTACAGCCAAATAGGCTATCATATTTCATTTTAAACTTTTTCAACTGTTTCGAATTTCAACAGCTTAGTAAATTATTATTATTATAATAATATTAAATTTAAATGATGGTGTATGACATATTCTACAGATAAAACTATCTCGGAAATAGTTCTGATACTAAGGTACAGTTATTAAATTGTTGCAACAGATGATATTAACAAATTATTTTAGTGGGAGTACAACAAATACATAACTTGATTAGAATACTTTGTGTTTAGTGAAGTTCAAATCGACGAATGAATAAGGTTTTGTTAATAATGTACGAGTCATTGCTTTATATGCCAAAGTTGTATAAATACATGATAAATATGATAATTAAGTAAATGAATCAAGAAACAATTTCCCTTAATTTGCTAAATGGTCAAATGATGAAATCATATACTTTTTAAACATTTTATTATCTGATGCAGAGATCTAATCAAATTTATTATTATTATTAGTAGTATTATTATATGTATCATGTTGAAATAATTTATCAATTTATTACAGTCTTGTATTAAGTTGTTGCAATATTTTATTATTTTGTAACAACTTAATTAAAAATTTATTAGATTTGTTGTAATTAACTAAAATATTTTCTTATTATTTTGATATGATTGTTGGGGTTAACAAAATGCACAAAAGTAAAATTGGAAAATCAATAAAAACATTAATATTCGAAATAATTAAAAAGGCAAATCAATTAAAAATTTTCAAATAAATATTTTTCGGGGGAAACGGGTATGAGTGGATGCCAAATGACGAGACAAATCCAAATATAATAAAATTAAATCGATTGGGGGTCCCCAGAAGGAAATATTTAATAAAAATAGAAATTAATTGGTTAATGGGAAATCCGAGCTAATGGGAAGTTCGAGCCAACAGAAAACCCGAATAGTGTGAGAAACCCGGAACGTCAAAAAAGCCAAAACCAATTTAGTTTGCGGGTGACTTGAGTTGCAAGATGAGTATAAAAAGAAAAGGCAGATCAACAAATTGCCAGTGGGTCGAAGAGAATATTTCAGAGAGCAGAATTAAGGAGGTAATAAACTTAAAGATAAATCAACCAGTCAAACAAATTGCGTACCAGACAGGGACATCTCCCTTTGGAAGACGTATCCCTAAGCATTGAATTTTGTGAAATTGTGCAGAGTAATTGTGTAGAGTATTGTGAATTGAATTGGTTTTGTGAAAGTTGTGAATAAAGTTGTGATATACAAATTTGAAATAAATCTTATTGTGTTAGGTTAATTAAATCGATTAAAGAAATACACCAAGGAGTCAGACCTAAGCACCGACTTTCTATATAAAAACCCAACATGCTTTATTATATTTTATTAATTTATTGTAATATAATTTCAGGCAATTAAAATATATAATTATTGGGTGTAAACTCGCGTTAAATGATTTACAATATAAAATAATTGATTTAAGAAAAGTTGTGGCTATAGTCCTAAATATTTCCTTCATTGAGATACAGTAAAGTATAATAATTTATGTGTTAATGTATTTAACATTTTTAAAGTAATTATTCTTGGTTTAAAAACAATGGCTTATGAATTTGGCGTTGAAGATATTAAATCATTTATTGTAGAATTTTAAAACTTTTTAAAATAAAGTTGCAATATGACTAGATAATACATGCATGATTCTAATTGGCGATGGTATGTATTAAAGAAGTGTGTATAAAAGACGACATTTTCAATTAATTTGTAGTTAAAAAATGTCAAATTTATCCTCAAATAATATATTTGAATTATTTTATTGATATATTTACATTTATTCTTAGAAAAACAAATGTAGATTCTTATTGGAAAAATGGGTAAACTCTATCTGGATTTGTTAAAAGATCTAATATAATTGGGCACCAGAAATAATTCCATTTAGAATATGGATGGCGACTGGAATAGAACTCACCATTATATTATTTGATCATTTGAGAACATTAGACACAGACCTGCCGCTGTCAACAATCCTTCAATATGTCAGTTATGGACTACAGTTTTATTTTTATTTGTTCATGATTCACCACTTTTTTCCCAGTACCCTTAATTATATTTTTTATAATAATAAATTATCAATTTCCCATAGTAAGTATCTAAACAACTTACTACGGGAAAAGAAAATAATAAATAAAAAATCAATAAAAATGAAAATTGAAAATATGAATAACTAATTTGATCAGATTATAAAGAACAAAGAATCCAAAACCAAAACAAGAAATTGATAAAGACCGTTTTCCTACCAACAAACTATCCCTTACCATTACGAACTATTACCAATAATCCGGATTTATTTATTGTAACGAATCTACTAGTAACTCATCCAAAGAAAACAAAGAGATATCCCAAGACCAAATTCCCCATCATTTTACAATTAACAAGGTTCTTTTACGATTATTTGTTAGAATTATTATTGAATTTATTAAAGGGTTTATTGTTGTAGTTTATTATATTATTGTAAATTTACACGCCTATATAACATTCATCCCAGACCGTCCCGACACATCTTTTTTACTGGAGACTCGGCTGGTCTCTAACAAATTCCGAAAATGTCTTTCGTGTAATAGAAAAAAACAACAAATAAGATATATACAAAATCCCACACGCATCATCCATTAAAAATCATAAACCATAAATAACAATGTTCATACAAAGGTTATGGATGTATTAATAGAGTTAAGAGTTACAACACTTTGGTGTTACGAAATGAATTGAAAAGATATCACCTTTCTTCAGTTGTTGATGTATAATAATGATTAGTATAAATTTCTTTTTTATCTAGATTTTTTGGTAGTTTACAATAATTTTATTTACAACAGTACAATATCTTCAATAATTTGTGATACGGATTCAATATGTACACAATATCACTAACACAAATCACATGTACACGCATGTAATTTACAAGTACAATATTTTAGTTACACACTAGAATAAAGAGCTGTTTTATTAATCGTGATTTGAAAAGGATTAACAAGAAGAATGTGTGTTGGAAGAATTTCCGTAATGTATCGTAAGTCCAATTAGGAAATTTAATTATGGAACAATGAAATTTGTCAAGAAAGATGTTGAGATTCAGTCAGTAAAAATGTACCACAATCATAAAATGTTTATAATTCCGCATCAAGTTAATTAAGCTTTAATGAAGATTAAATGAATGTATATTTAATTTAAATAATTTACAAGACTTCTAATGTAGATTGACTTAATCTATGTGAAGTTTGAGTAGTAAATTAACCTCTTACCGGTCATTAAAGTAAATAAGGCGAAGCTTAATAATTGAATTAAGACAAATTAATTAAACTTGAACTGGACATTTAATTAATCAACTATAGTAAATTAATTTAATGTCAGTGAAATCAATTTTGTAAATTAATATTCAAATGAACATTAATGTACATTTTCTAAAACCACGTGAAGGTTAATTTGTTAATTAAGTTTCTACCGGTCATTAAGGTAAATTAAGTGAAGGTTAATTATTGATTTAGGCTATCAATAATCATTTGGTGAAACCAAGTGAAGTTAAATACTTTGATTAAACTTCAAATAGGCTTCAATCTAGTCAATGGCATAGAGTTTAATTTGTTAATTATGTTTCTAATAGAATAAATATTAAACAGCGTGTGAGTAATTTAAATTGTTCAGCAGTAAATGGTCATTATAATTTATTTATGTTAGTAATTTAATGAAGCTACAATTAACGGTAAAGTTCTATTATATTCTAAGGAAATATTTTGGTCATAAACAAATTAAGAGTGATATAAAATGGATGACAAAGATTTCATATCACCCATTTAAAAAGTAGATGGTGCTCGAATTTTTTTATGATTTTAATAAATCTTTTAATTTTGTTTGAAAATTTATTTAGTGTTAATTGTAACAGTACTTTTTATTTAATGTCACTTGTAATATTAGTGTAATAGCTTTTTAAAAAAAGATAAAAACATTTACAATCACAGGAGCGGTGGTTCGTGAAAATTATTTTGAAATATGACTTTGCCACGTAATATTCCTTTGTTCTGAAGTACACACATTGTATTACTTGCAAGTTTTCTCAAAGGCGTTTTGACGAAAATTGAAGAGTCCGATCATGTTTTGAGTGTAACCATGTATAGAAATAATTTAATTCTCTACAAGTTAGTGGCATTATAATTTTGATGAGTCGTGCGTTCTACATACAGACGTGTTTTGTCGTAAATATTTTAACATTGAGTTGGACACTGGAATAATTATCATCTTTAAAATATTTTAATACCATCTTGTAGAGAATACATTTCTCTCTATCCATTGTTTTATTGAAAATATTGAGTGTCGTTGAAAACTATATGTAAATTTAAAAATTGTAAAATAAATTTAAATTTCAAAAATATAACAAGGAAATAAGTCCATTAAAACAAGTATAAAATTTGGCGCATATATAAATCGATTTAAATTTTTTTTTAAATACGTAATCACCGATTTAAACAAAATTAAATTTTAAAAAAAAGTCGGGGGGGACTCTTATTTTTTCAATTATCTGGAAAGCACATTACTACCTACTATTGTTGGGGTTAACAAAATTCACAAAAGTAAAACGGAAAATTAATAAAAACATTAATATTCGAAATAATAATTAAAAAGGCAAATCAATTAAAAATTTTCAAATAAATATTTTTCAGGGGAAACGGGTATGAGTGGATGATAAATGACGAGACAAATCCAAATATAATAAAATTAAATCGATTGGGGGTCCCAGAAGGAAATATTTAATAAAAATAGAAATTAATTAAAAATTAATTGGCTAATGGGAAACCCGAGTTAGTTGGAAGTACGAGTCAACAGAAAACCCGAACAGTATGAGAAACCCGGGACGTCAACAAATTTTCTAATTATGGAAAACGAAATTGGTTGACGAAGGAAACCTGGGATTAAAAAGGGAGCTGGCCACCAACATAATTATTATAAATAAACGGAAAATCCTGAGCCCAAGAGCCCTGAAGTATCTAATTTAGTTCTAGAAAGAGAGATGTCAAAAATGCCAAAACCAATTTAGTTTGAGGGTGACCTGATTTGCAAGATGGGTATAAAAGGGAAAGGCAAATAGCCAGTTGGTCGAAGAGAATATTTCCGAGAGTTCAGCAAAGAAAGTAATAATCTTAGAAGTGATATCAATCAGCCAAAAAAAATAAGTATTAGCACCAGGCAGGGACATCTCCCATTGGAAGACGTATCCCTACGCACTGATTGTTAATTTGTGCAGAGTATTGTGAATTGAATCGATTTTTGTGAAGGTTGTGAATAAAGTTGTGATATAAAGATAGTAAATAAATCTTATTTTGTTGGGTTAATTGAATTGATTAAATACGACACCAAGGAGTCAGACCTAAACGCCGACTTTCTATAAAAACCCAACACTATATACATATAAAATTAAATAATTAATAATCTACTTCTTGAGGCTAATTAAAAATATATTTATTTAATTTTTTAAGACGTCAGTGACAATTACAGATAGAAAACGTCATAAAACTGGACGTTAATTCCTGACACTTAGGTTTTACACAAACCATTTCATATAATTAAAAAAATATTGACATAAGGCGTCATTTTAACTTAAACGGCACTCAAGCGCCTCAAAAATAAATCAAATAATAATAAAATTAATAATAATAATAATAATAATAATAATAATAATAATAATAATAATAATAATAATAATAATAATAATAATAATAATAATAATAATAATAATAAAATAAGAAGCTGCATTTGATCACATTATTTACATATACGCATAACAGAATCATTTGTTCTTTTAAGAATCCTCTAGGTAAGCTTGTGATCGAAAAATCATCCTCTCTGTCGAATTTGACTTAAATTTACGGTTCTGAAAATGATTTATTATATCTTTTATTATTACTCAAGCTGCTTTACGCTTAATCTCATAACCTTAACAAATTTTTTCTTTAAAAAAATGTAATTAAATTGCTTATCATAAATAAAATTTTAAAAAACGAATTGAACATTTTTATTTTATTTATGGAACTTAAAATGTGCTAATTGACAACACGTGAAAATCAGATGGACAGATTGTTTAAAAACAAGCTTCAAACATATTGTCAAATTAGTAAAAAAATATAATAACTAGGAGAATTTCGTAACATTTGTTACATTTCGCTTCAATGTGGAAATTTTGAGTTTTAAATAATTAAGAAATTTGAAAAATTATATTTTGAAGTATTATGCTGCTTATAAATAATAAGTAGACACTTTTATATTCAATTAATTATATCTAATTAATAAAACTAATACTGAAATGAATTTGGTATTATCGTAATAATGTGATGCTTATCTCTGTTTATCTTCATTAGTTCCCTTAGCTACAAACAGAATCCAAACTCAATTGTTAATAGAATTCTAGCTGTAACTGTCTCAAGATCCAATTAAAATTCATTGCGATTCAACTGACCACATCACAAATGGCCATAATGTTTTGTAGCTTGTGTGGAACCGTACAATAGTCTAGATTCCCAGGACCAAAGGATACGGAGAATATTCATTAAAGAAAATTGTCATGAGAGTCCCGAACTAGATATAATATTTTACTTTATCAATTTTCACAGTTATATTAATTTTGAAATATGTACTTATAATAATAATAATAATAATTATTATTATTATTATTATTATTATTATTATAAATATTTTCAAGTAAAAAAAATATCTTCTTTCTAGATCAATCTATGTAAAATTTACATTGATTGAAAAATATATAATTGAAAAAAACTGTCGACATGGATCATCTGGAGCGACATGTATTTGTTACACGTGGTAAGCAGATGTTCCAAGAAATCCACATTCATAAATATTGGATCAATTCGACTTGAGTGATCATAAAAATATGGGTCAATAGCAAATATTTTTTATCGATTTTTTGTTGAAAAATATTGGGAAGCTCTTCAATCACTTACAATTATATTGGGGAATTTATTGCTTATTTATTGCCTTTTTGGTTCAATAAAATTTAGTATGATTTGTTTTTGTGCCTTATGAAAATTCTCTCCTGCTTATATAATAATTCTTCGTACATTGAAATTGTGCCATATTTAACTTTATAATTTTATCTCAAATTTTATTGTTTATATCGCTTTTGTCTATAAGGTCGAAGTGATTTGTAATTGATCACCGATAAATAAAATTAATTAAAATACGATGAAGGTAATGACCTCAAGTAAAAGGAGATTTAAACAAACATTTAGTGGTTACACCTAGTTTTTGTAAAATAGGAATGTTCAAAAGAAGCAATACTAAGTAATTTTAGTGGATAATGATTTAAATGTTTACAAAACATTTTTGATGAAAAAAATAAGGATTTCTAAATATTTGACCTTGCTGCCGTCCTCACTCATAAAGGACGACGAAGTATCGAGATAGGAAAAAATATATAATTAAATTATTTAATATAAAATTAATATTATTTTAGACATACACTCAATCCTGCTTAATTTACCAAAATTTGATAAAATATTAATTTAAAATTTCTGCGATAATTTATCATTGTTTATAAAAAAAATTTAATTGGAGATGTAGTATAAAAATTGCCAAGCTGTGAACTTGGAATTATAAGCAGCTAATAATTAAATTGCCGGTTATTAAATTATTACATTGCTAAACAAAAATTAACAAAATAAATAACATATTTTTTGTGGCCTCGATACTCATAATGGACTTTGTATAGCTGACAATTTTCATAATATTTTGACAATATTCAGTTGTGAGTAGAATGGACAGCCTATGTGGGCTTAACATTAATAAATTTATTTAATTTTATTATAGCATAGCTTGTAATATTATGTGTTCTTATTTTGATATTTACACATGTCAAAACTCAATCTGAACTAATGTATCATGCCTGTAATAATGGAACCTTATACACAGCAATACATGAATAACAGCGATTTGGAACCGACAGCAGGATCTTTCGCAATTCTTTGCGATGGATGGATCCTTCTACTATTGCTGAAACACGTTTCCAGTGAATGAAACTACGTTGCTGTGTAACTGATACAAACCACATTCAATATCTGTCATACTTGGATTCAACATAAATGAAACGTATGCAAATATGACTAACATTTTAAACGTACACGTCATTATTATGCAAATGGGTCAGTCTGATCAAACTGCAACATAACTGTGAAACAGGTTGGCCTCTACGATGTCAGCTCACACCTGGTAGTCAGAATGTTTAGCATATACTTCTCGTTGACCGCTCACACATTAGGCTTCATGAAGAACTTCGTTAAAGCGATTAATCGCGATGGATAATGATTTTAATATATTTGTCACCAGTTTTCTCAGTTAAGTGATGCGAAAAACAAAAGAAAACATTTTTGTTCGTTCACAAATTAGACAAATCATTCATGATCCCAACTTCGAAACTCTACTTAGAAATGTGTTTACCACGTGGAAAGCGTTTAAGTAAGAAATTCAAAGTTTTATTGGTGAGGATATGTCTTCAACTTATGTGAAACTTGTGCCAAAGCTTCAAAAATCGTGTATTTTGATTGGTACACAATATATCCCAAGATTAACTTGCTTGACTTGCACTTGAACTTCTTTCCGATGAATATGGGTGCAGTTAGTGACGAACGTGGAGAAATTTCACAAGGACATCAAAACTTTCGAAAAAAGATATCAAGGTAGCTAGAATGATTCAATAATTCTGGACTATTGCTGGTGTCTTCAAAGAGATTTACCTGACCAAACTTACATGAGGTAAGCTTAAGATGGAAATGTCCTCTAATAGGAGGTTTGTTGGGAATAGGATGGTGGATTTTGCTCAGGTTTGGGAAAATTCAGATATGATATCATCCATATTCAAATTTTTAATAATTTTTAACTTTGAGAACGATCTTTCTCTGAACGCAACAAACACTAGTTATGTTAAAAAAATGCGTAAAACTACGCACAAGTTTGGGACCATAAACTTCATATTGTTTTCCAATATATAATTAAGAATATTTTCAGGTTCCATTTTTCTTATAGACTCAAAAAGTAATTTTGTCAAACAAATCAAAACGACTCATGTAAAATTCATTTCTTTTCATCTGAAAGTTTCAAGCGTAAAAGTCTACAGTTTACATATTCTCCAGATAAATTAAAAAGATATTCAAGTCTAACTGTGCTGCAATAACATGGAGAGCCTCTTCGAGAACTGAGGTTATTCAGTGAGTTTAGAACGATTGGCTTATAGGGAGGATATCGTAATATGCTGAGAGATGAATGCTTCAGGATCCATTTTAAACTAAACGTCTCGATCCAATATGATTTTTTGACTTCTAAACTCCTATAATTGAAGTGTTTATCTGTTCTATATTGTAAATATTTAGCTTTCAAAAGATTAATTTTGTTGCCTTTAAAATAGCTGTCATGTTTCCATTGTTTGATTAGCAATTTTATTAGAATAAAACGGTGATTCCTTGGTAGCAGCATAAATTAAAATATCAGATAAATGAATAGTAGCATCATTAATTCTCCATCGTCTATATTATAAGTTCTTCAACATGGACGCAATGAGTTTGGTATTTATTTACATATAATTTATAAAGTAGTAAAAACAATATCAGTAACATCGATAAGGATTAAATACAGAAAAATTTAGTCATTCAACAGCAAAACAAAACAAATCAAAACAAAAAAGGAAATACAGTATAACAAAATTACTAAAGAAAATTAAAAATAATGATTTAATAATTTAATAATATAATAAAATAATAATATAATATATATACTCAGGGATAAACAAACCAACGAATTTCAAAATTTAACAGAATAAAAATTAAAAACAAAACAAACTATCGAACAAACTATATATTCTGCCAAAATGACTTTACTTCTCCATGGGGAGATTTTTACTTTTCTCAATATTAATAAGGAATCCAACAAACAACAATTATTTATTTAATTTATTCAATTCTCATGAAATATAAATTTATCAAAAAATATATAAAATTATTGTTTCGAGTGAAGCCGATTCGCTCGTTTCCGTCACTTGCGTTAGGCTGTGGAGTGGAAAATTTGTACTAATTATCAAATGTGACCCCCAATGGACACTTGCGGGCTCCTGTAATACAACATATACCTTCAGATCCACCGGTGGATCACTCCACAATTGATATGACTTTAATTAAATAATATTTATTTAGTTTATAAAAATTAAAAACTGTTAATAAATTTTACGTAAATCAATGCTGAAAGCTTGTTTTAAGCAACATAATCTGTTAGTGACATGACGCCATTAAATGCAGCTTCAATGCTTGCGGTTGCATAAATTATGCATTAGAATGAGCAATTGGTCACGTTGGCCGTACGCAAATGACCAGTTTATCTCGTTTATCTAATAAATAAATTCTGCAAATCTCAAATAAAACGCAATAAAATCTCAATATGTTTAATATTTATCATAAATATAAAGATAATTATAATTTTCTCAGTAATTATTGATCAAATTTGTTCAGCTGTCAATTTTAAAGTTTCTATTTTTAGACTATTTTAAATTTATTTCTTTTGTTTTAATGAATGAAATAAAAGTTCTATAAATGTTTCTATTAATATATGATTTTCGAATTTAACGTCTCAGATGCAGTGAAAATTACGGGAGACTCATAGAGTGAGGTTTTGGAATCAGCTATAATTAAAAAAAGATATGAAAAAAGTTAAAACTTGACATCCATCCAAAATTTAACGAGTTTTCTGTCGGTACTAAAGCTATCTACGGGGTATTGTACTGCCTTAATAAAAACTCACATTAGATGGTATTATTACAGATTCATTATTTGCCGGAAGGAGATTGAATCCGAATGGAAAATCGCATGTATAATTGACAAGTTAATTTCTCGATCTCCACCAAAAACGAATTTTCTAATGGAGGGTTAAAAATTAATTTTTCTAAATTGAAATTTTTTTAAAGTGAAATTTAATTATTTGTTTAAATGAAGAGATTTAATTTTAAATTATTAGTTTTTATTTTCCTCGATAAAAAACCAAAAAAATTTTCTTTTATGAAAAAGTATTTTTCCCTAAAAACACACTTCATTCCAACAAAATTAAAGTCATATAAAACTTTTCATCAAATGAAAAGAAAGACTAATAATTTAATTCAAATAATTTAATTCAAATTAAAAATATCCAGATAATATGCTTTACACATTTCCGCGAACAATACATGAATTTGAATGGTTTCACTCAAAATCGTTACAGAATGGGCATTCATTTGAGAATGTAACTCTCATTCCTTGCAAACAATACAATTCGGGACACAAATGTTTTCCGATCTTTGAATCCATATCGTAGTGCATCTCGAGAAGTTTTTGTATATTAATACTGGTGAAATGATATGTTTGAAATGTGAGTTACTCTGGTGCATAATCACCCAGTGTATTTTTTTTCTTGAATAATGTTTTGGAATTTTATTTTCAAAGAAATAAACTAAATAATAAAATAAAATATATGTTTAACATGTATGCTTTCCCTTCCGATATTTTTAAAAATTAATAAAAAATAAAACTAATTCAGAAAAAATCGTTATTTTTTAATTAACATGTGTATTTATGGAAACATTTTTCTTCTGCAGATTCGGGTACAATGAGCCGTTAGAAGGACTTTAACTTTATTCATTTAAAATTATCTCTCGTCAATCCAAGCATTCTAATCTTGAACCGGGGAAAATTCTACGTGGTTATTGAGAAACAAAAATTTCAGCTAGAACTTGTTAATTCTAAAAATCACTCTTTATTTTTCTGGCAAATTCGACAGAAAATGTTCCGATCAGACTTCCTCATATTTAGGTTTTATTCGTTTATTTAATTTATTAATTACTAAATTTAGAAATCATTAAGGAAACCTTTAATTACATATTAGAAAAATTACATAAATTTAACACATATTTAGCACGCATTTTTAGTTCCCCTAAGTCACGTCTCTCTTCCCATGATTTTATCTCTGGTCATTCCGACCGATGTTTCCATTAGCCGCGTTTTTATTTATTAGATATGTGTTTCGTTCTGCGTCTGTAGGCTTTTATAAATTTTATTAATATTTTCTACAAAATTAATTTTGTTATATTTTTAATTTGTTTAATTGGTGTTTTTATTTATTTTTAGTTTCTGCTTGCGGTGCATGTGTATGGCAGTGGCCATTTAGATTATTTTTATTTTTTGTTTTAATTGATCCTACAAATTTTGTTTTAATTTTGGCTTTAAGCCCAACAATATATATATATATAAATAAATAAATAAATAAATTTGGCAACGATTTAATTAAAAGATAACGCAAATAAAAAACCTTTCGTACGATATATTTCGATAGCACAGCTATCATCTTCAGGTACTCAAAACCAACTAAAAATATTATGAATTAACATTTAATTTAAACAAATTATTTTTTATTAATTTAATTTTTTAATAAATAAATATTTTTAAAAATATATTTTAAATTAATTTTAAATTTTAAAATTATTTTACTTATATTCTAATTTTTAAAAATTAATGTAATTTAAAATTTTCAATTATTTTAATAATATTAAAAAAACAAACATGATTTAACATACGTAAACTATTTAAAAACATTCAAAACATTCGTAGTCACAGCACTCTGCACATTAATCTTTGGATCCAATGACCTTATCAACAATGCTTCACATATCACTCGTTCCCAATAACTATTAAAACTTCTCAACAAAATTCTAAAATCAGACATTCCTATATCACTTTTACAGCCTCTATTGTGTTCACTAATATTGGTCAAACCCTTCAATCGACAATGCTCTAGAACTCGAGTACAGAGATGACGGGAAGTCTCTCCAATGTATGTGGCATTACACCCATTACATGTAAATTGATAAACGAGATCAGAACACAATCCAACCGGAGTTTTTGATTTATTAATAAACATATTGCGTACCTTACACGAATTAGAGACGATCTTATACTCTAAATTTCATATCAGTTTACCCAACTTCCTTTTATAATTTGTAAAGCCTTCAGAGTACGGCAATACTAACACATATTTAGGCTCAATTTTTTTATATCCATTTTTACCATCACCCAGATCAACACTCAATTCACACCCATCCGACAAATTACATTCAGACTTTCCACAACATGGATCCTTAGGGTTTTTAATCAATTTATCAACAGTTTCTTTTATCATCAACAATAAAAATGATTTAGAATATCCATTCTTTATCAACAACTCAACCAATTTATCAACACTTTTTACCGAATTAGCAAAAGTAGAAGATAAAGCCCATGAACGATAAATCAATCCTTTCACCATATTTCTCTTATACTTAAATTCATAAAAGCTTTCTGGAGAAGTATAAACACCAGTATCAGTTGGTTTTCTATAAATCTCTGTCTCATACTGTTTATCTTTGCGTTGAATTAACAAATCCAAAAACGCAATTGATGACTTTCTCTCCGTTTCATATGTGAATACAATGTTTTTATGTAAACTGTTCATAAAATGCAAAAACGGTTCTACATGTTTCTGGTTTTCAAATATAAGAAAAATATCATCCACATACCTTTTATAAGCAAAAGGTCTTTCAAATTGGAAAGAAGCAATTTTCTTTTCCAAACTAGCCAAAAATATTGATGCCATCGTTGGTGCTAAAGGGGAACCCATAGCGACTCCTTCTTTTAATATATATATATATATATATATTTAATTTTAATAGAATATTTCTTTGCTATTTTTATTTCAATAAAAACAATTTAGTGTAAAACTTTATTTTTATTTCCATTGTGGCAGTTTTTTCAAATAAATTACTATAAAAGTTCATTAACATGAAATTTTCCCTTTTTAAATTGTTTAAAATAAATTCACCCATATTTGATTGACAAGTATGTCAAAAAGGAAATTCTTAATATAAGTGTATAATACTCATCTGGCTATAAAAATTTCTGAAGGAGTTCCACGAAGATGAAAAAAAATTGATAGAGTTCGAAGTTACCAGAAAGTTTGAGATATGCTGATCTAGATTACGCCAAGATGATGTTATTATTATCGATGAGTATTATCAGGAAGCAAATAAAGAAAAGGATTTTAATAATTTATTTATAAAAATAGATAGACACAGTGGAGTTACTGTTATTTTTATAATTCATAAACTGTTTCATCAAAAAGAGGTTATAGAACTCGTAATTTGAATGTACAATACTTAATTATTTTTAAAATCCCTTGATATGCTACCATTATAAATCGGCAAGCTTACCACAATGATATGAAAATTTTAATTGATTCGTTTTAAGAGTCTAGAAGAATGGGGTTAGAATGGGGTAGGAATTTCAGGTTTTAGATTAAAATGTCGGTTTTCCATCAACAAATAATAATTTGGGAGTTTGACGGACAAATATATAATTTTGGTGTCAAAATATACAAATTCAGGGTTAAAAATAGGTCTACAGTGTTTGCCCGAGTCAGGATTGGGCAATGGATTGATGTTTAATAATCAAAAAAATATGAGTTAATGACATGTTTATGGGTCATTTGGAATGTGTGTAGGTAATTAATAATAATAATAATAATTTTTTTTAAAAATCTATTCTATTTTATGAATATATTACTTTATATTCTCTACAAGATGATATATAATTTTATTAATTACTTTTTAATTAATATTTTTAAACTTCTTTTGTTTATTATTTCAAAAATGACTTGCTATGTTTATAAATAATAATGGATTTCACTGTTTCCTATATGATTACGGATCTGGATTCAGATATAAAGTTTGACCTCATTACCGATTTCCTGATTCCAATAGACATATAGTAACAAATTTTGTCCTTTTGCATGTATTATTCACGGTATTTGTCTGTAAATTTTGGAGCTAAATAAATCAATTCTTAAATTTTGCATTTTTCTGGACATTATAAAAATGATCCATTTATTGATCTTAAATGTGATAGTTCGTATTATTAGATCAAATATTGTTTTTTGTTTTAATTAACTAATTTTCATATTTTACAGCTAAAACCTTGTAAATAGACAAATAAATTTTAAATTCATAAGGTAAGAGTATCTGAATTTCATGTGTCTGTTTGGTTTCATGTTCCTTCACAATATTAAATTCCGCGCCATTTTAAAACCATACAAAACCCGCGTCGGTAATTTCTCTCTGTTGCTTAATTTAGTGGAGATTATAGCGGCGGCTGTCATTGTTAAAGTAAAGGTTTTTAATGTATTCAAATAAGGCATTGTGAACGATATCAAAAAAAAAGATTTTTTTCTATATGTTGAGATCTCAATTTATAAATTGTGATCCCATCGTGCACTGGATATTTGATATATAAAAATAAGTCTGGTGATAATATTTTATTAAATAAAAATGTTTACTTGTAAATCACAAAAGCTTCACAAAAGTTCTTTTACAAATGGGTGCATATTTAGGCTTGCCAGAATTTTTAAAACTCAAATCGGGACAGTACAAAAAAAAATTTTATTTTCTATTTTTTATTTGTTATTTTTCCATTAAATAATAATAGAAATAATTATTAGTGCAGGCATTGTATATAAATAATTGGTGGTGTTTAATGATATGATAAGCATAACATAATTCACTTGTAATAGTTTTTTCGTTCTCATCGTTTTGTGTTTTCACAAAAAAAGAACTTAAAGATTTACAATTGCTGGATGATCGTACAGAAGATATATGTTTTTGATGAACTATATGCTTTTTAATGTCCGAAATACCACCATGGCTTATACTGATATAAACTTTGCAATGTAAACAATATACTTCGGTGTTTGTTTTTCCTTTCTTTATAAACGGACACTCTTCAGTATATCTTTCCAAATACTGGTAAGATCTTTTTGGTATTTTGAAACTAAGTTAAAGGTATAGAATAAATAGTTAAATCACATTAACGCGCCTCCACCCCGATGAGGGTGAGTTATAAGGCTCACATTTAAGTACTAAATACATTATACAAATGAAGTAAGATCTTTGGAATAATATTTGTTCAACTCAGTTCTTTATTTGTTGCATATTGTTTGTATATTGTTCTTATAACATTATGCTTGAGACATTGAAAATGAATAATAATATGCAATTATCAAAGCAGTCTAAGATAGGACGATATGAGGAATTATTTCAAAAAGACAAAAGATTAACCCAATCAAATCATATGATTTGTACCAGTTCCTTATTTATCGAATGGAAGTCCAAGATTACTTCCTCTCCCAGTAAAATAATTTAATCTATTGAATTTGATATGTTTGTTTTTATTCACAATTTTCTTCACTAATTTATGTCATTAATTGTTGTTAAACTTACACTTTGAATACATTTCTAGATCAATTGATAAACCTTCAAAATTTTCGAAAGCGAAGACTGTTTTCTTTCTTGATTGCTGTGCCAGTCGACATATAGAAAGGTAATAATGATTTGCGCTCATATTATCATGAATATAATCTGTTTTATCAGTTGGTTTGACAACCAGCACCAATTATACAAAATCATACTTTTACTAAAATGTGATATTGGCGGGTTGGACATTGATAAGGGTCACCTTTGTGAAAGTCTATTCTCACTGGACATGTTCATTGATATCAATAAAACATTAAGAGTCACTTATAATAACAAAACGTAACATGATTAAAAATTGTGATTCATTAATAAATCATTTGGAGCATTGATAAGCAGACCTTCAAAATAAATTTATAGAGATTCTTTCAAATTCAAATATTTGTTTTACTACCAAATTTTATGTAATATTTCATGGAATATATTTGTATTAAGATTCAAAGAATTTTCATTATATTTAGAAGCAGATTATTATTTTTATTTTTATTACTATTATTATTATTATTATTATTATTATTATTATTATTATTATTATTATTATTATTATTATTATTATTATTATTATTATTATTATTATTATAATAATTATTATAAAAGATCGAAGGCAAACTTTATCAATCTTCTTCAGGCGAGAAATTACATTAACAATAACTAAATAAATAGAGAATATTTAAACAAATTAACCAATAATTTTCTCAATCAAAACGTATCGTAAAATATAAAATTTTAATTCAAAATAAATAAACATGTAATTTAATTTTAAAAAAATATAAAAATCGTTTTAAATAAAATTTAAATTTAAAATTATTTTTACATAACATCCCAAAAAAATTACATCGATTGCATAATATACACAATTGACATTCAATTATTTAAATACATTTAAAATAACTGTACACTGATCATTTTGAACATTATTTATAGGAAATATGGATTTTATTAACAACGCCTCACAAGTTAATCGTTCCAAATTATTACTCAGATTTCTTGCAATTATTTTGAAATCTGATATACTTATTTGCTTACTCGTACATTTTCTAAAATGATCACTAATGTGAGTCAATCCTTTCAGTCGATAATGTTCAACAACTCGAATGCATAGATGGTGGGATGTCTCTCCAATGTGACATTACACCCATTACTTGAAAATTGATAAACGAACTCAGAACAAAGTCCAAAGACTTATTAGTGAACATACTACTAACTTTGCAAGACGTTGAAACAATCCTAAACTCTGTTTTATCTACATGTTTGAGGATTTTATGCTTAAGTTGTCTGAAACACTCAATATAAGGCAATTCCAACATACATTTTGCTTCAATGTGTTTAGATCGATTTTTTTCACCTTCCAAACTTGAAAACTTACTAATTTCAGAGTCAACAAGAATATTACCTCTAGGCAAATCAATACAACAATCATGAGAATTCAACATGTACTTATCCAGTTTGTTTTGTCATACGCTCAAGAACCGATTTAGAATATCCATTTTTAAGTAGCAATGCAACCAAAGAGTCCACACCTTTTACTGAGTTAACAAAGGTGGAAGATAAAGACCATACACGAACTACTAATCTTCTCACCAAATTTCGTTTATATTCAAATTCACATAAGCTCTCAAGCGTAGTATACAGACCAGTATCAGTCGCTTTTCAGTATATTTTTCCTTCCGATAAATAAGCAAATCCAAAAACCCATAGAAGACATTTTTCCTTTTCATACGTAAAATTAATATTTAAATGTAGATTTCATAAAATCCAACAAAGGCTTTACACGCTCACGATTTTCAAACACCAAAAATATATCATCAACATGCCTTTAGTACACAATTGGTTTAGTTAAATTGTAAGATAAAATTTTCTTTTCTAAACTAGACATAAAAATAGAAGCCATTGTGGAAACCAATAGAGAACCCATATCAACCTCATCCACATGTTTATTCCATTCATTATTAAAAAGAAAATTCACATTCGACGTTGCAAATTCAAGTAATTTACGAAATGCAATTTCATCAACTCTCTCTTCTTTATTCACATTTTCTTTCCACGTCTTAAAACATAATTCAATAGTTTCCCCTAATGGAATGTTCATAAAAAGACTGGAAACATCAAATAAGACCATAAATTCATCTGCACTCTTTTTATTCAATTGTGCAGTAAAAGTAGAAAATTCAAAACTATTATTACTTTCAAAATCAGAAATAATAAATAACCCATCCACAAATTAGGTAATTTTGTATTAAGTAGTTTCTACCATCGACAAAACAGGTCTCATGGGTATACCCTCTTTAAGTAACTTAGGAAGACCATAAAGTTTTGCTGCCTACGATCCTTTGGGATTGGTATACTTAGCCAGTTCTCCGTCAATATGTTTTATTAGCAAGTTCCTTCAACATTTTTGACAAAAAACAATTCATCCTTCATCGGCGGTAACTTCCAATTACTACAGGTTATTTAAACTTTCATCAACTGAGGAGATAATAAAACATTATTTAATTTGTTAACATAAACACCAAAATTACCAAACCGTTACCTTTATCAAACTTAAAAACATTATTGTCTTTTTAAGAAAGATTTATCAGTACCACGAAGTTCTTAATATCTTGATTTTTATTTTTGTTAAAATAATCAAAAACATTCAACAAATTTTTTACATAATTATTATCAATACCCTTATTACGAACACACATCATATAATAAAGTCTTTCAATTTTTGTGAATAATTTATTTTTTTCAATTCTATTCTTTATACCATGATTAAGAACATATTTTAACACCCGTTCCTCGTCATCCGACAACACAATTTTACTCAAATTTAATACAGTATCCTTAACATCAAATTTGCTAATTCCAAACTATTGCCTTAGATTTATTTAATTTCTTAATATTTCTTTCATATTTATTACTTAATTTTAAAACAGAAACCTGACAACGGACAATCTCATCACTCTCAATTCTCCATTTATTAACAGTTTCTTTTTTTCTGTACTTCCAACATTCTATGTAATGTTTTACTATGTATTGATTAAATATCTTACGTAAATAGATAATTACTCAATTTCATCAGTCTTTTTTATCATTTGAAAAAGGCTGCGCCGAAAATTCATGAATATCAATAAAACATATATAATAAAAATAATACTGGAAATTAAAAAAAATCTTAAACACATCAAACTATTCAAAAACATTCAAACCATTCTTATTCATTGTATTTTGTACATTAATCTCTTGATCCAATGGCCTTATCAAAAGCACCTCACATATAACACATTTCCAATAATTATTTCAGTAATTTTTTGTTTTTTACCTAGTTTTTTTCGAATTTGAATTCATTCTTTCAATGTCATCATTGTGATACCCATTTCTGCAGAGTACTTTATTGAATTAAAATTACTGTTTACAGTTCTCTTCCTCTTCAGTACATCGATTGGCTATCCTCTGTTTGTTTTTCCTTATAACATTCATGTTCTGTAAATATGAAAATGCCGATCTTTTATGCATAAATATTTCTTCGTGAGCTCAATTTTTTTTGTAGATTCCATAAGTAAATAGTTATGAGCACACTGCTACCACACACCATTGCATAATATATGGGGGGGGTTATTTACAGATTATTTTCGGATTATCTTGATTACATAATGATTTAATCAAGTTAATTAATTTTTGTGTGTATTTTTTGATAAATTTTTTTTCGAAATTTTTGTGTGTATTTTTAAGATAATTTTTATGTGTGTTTTTACAAAAAATTTTATGTGTATATTTTTTATGTGTATTAAAATTTTTTTAGTAAAATTTCTAATTTATTATCGAATTTATTTTCAAATTTTTGAAATATATTTTTTTTAAAGTAATAAATTTTTTTTTTTCAATCACACTATAGTCAGGAATATTTTTGACTCGATAAAAAAAGCTTAACATTAAAATTGGCTCAAATCGCCTACGATGGTCAGAGAGGGAATTTTCATCCATAATTTTTTTTTAATCACACTATAGTCAAGGGGTATTTTTGAAAAAGACTAAAATATAATTGGCTTGAATCGCCTAACGATTAAAAAAGCATAAAATTAAAATTGGCTAAAATCGCCTAAGATGAACACACTATACTCAGAGATATTTTTAACTCGTAATAAAAAACAATGCAATATTTGGTCTCAATACTTTCTATAGGTAAATATAGGCATAAAATAAAAATGGCTTGAATCGCCTACTGATAAAAAATTGGCAGGGGTATTTTATAGGCTTGTTAAAAAAACACTTGAAATATTTGTTCACACAATTTTTATAGGCAAATTTAGGCTCTAGATAAAAAAATTTAAAATACATAAAGTAAATTAAGATAAATTAAACTACATTAGGATACATTAGAGTATATTAAAGTAAATTAAGGTAAATTAAAGGGTCTAAAGTAAATTAAAGTACATAAGAGTATATTAAAGTAAATTTAGATAAATTAAGGTAAATTAAAGTACATTAGAATACATTTAAGTATATTAGAGTAAATTAAGATACATTAGAGTACATTAAGGTAAATTAATGTAAATTAAAGGGTCGAAAGTCAATTTAAGTACATTAAGGTACATTTAAGTAAATTAAGGTTCATAAAGTAAATTAAGGTATATTAGAGTAATTTAAAGTACGTTAGAATAAATTTAAGTAATTAAGGTTCTTAAAGTAAACTAAGGTGCCTAGAGTAAAGTATGGTAAGTTAGGTAAGAATTTTTTAAAATTAAATAGAATCAACAGTTAAGTTACATAAGTGTAATTTTTAAAGCTAAAATTTTAAAAGCAGTTATAGTAGGCAAATTACATAAGGTAAGAATTTTTTAAAAGTAAATAGAGGGTCAAAAGGTAAGTTACATAAGGTAAGAATTTTTAAAGTTAAAGAGTCGACAATATTGCATGATAAAATTTATTAAATAAAATTTTTAGTATAGTTTTATCGATCAATTTTTATACATATTTTTAAATGATAAAATTTTTAACATAATTTTACAATGGAATTTTTTATACATGATTTTTAAAGATGAAATTTTTAGGATAATTTTACAATGAAATTTTTTATACTTATAGATACCGATAAAATCTACTAAAAATCCAAATATGTATGTTTAATTGTTGCGCTTTTCTTAATAAATATTCATCCGCGCATAAGTATCTATCAACAATACATATCCCTATTTAAATATAATTAACCGACTAAATCTACTCAATTGTTAATAAATTTTAATTGAATATAATAGTAATTCATCCACTCTTAAAGTACAATTCATTTTCAGTGAATATTTTCATCTTTTAAGTATATTTGTTGAACAGTGAATAATTTAGACTCCATTTATTTCAAGTATTTTTCAATATTTAATTGATATTTCATCTCATCATTGCGAAATTTTACCGTCTAATTTATTATATGCAATTCTCGATTCACTGAATATTTTTTAGCTTCAATCAATATTTTACGTTATTCAATGATTGTTTTCCCTCTTCAATAAATATTTTTTCTCTCCAATGAATAATTTCTCTCAATGAATAATTTCTCACTTTAATTAATATTTTCTCACTTTAATGAATATTTTCCTCTTCGATGTATATTTTCATCATTCAAAGTATAATACCCTTGTAAGGTTTTAATATATCAATTGATATTTCATCTATTTAGTAGATACCTTTAGCTATCCCACTTTTTCAGTAATTTCAACAATTTTAGTCACTTAATGTACTCTCTCACCAATATTACTTCTTCACTGAAAATTTTCTTTATAGACTACAATCTCTACTAATTAAAATTAAATTTGTTGACTTGTTATTGACTTGTCATTTTCAATGAAAATTTAATTAACTTTTTAATTTAATTAACCCTTCAATAGATTAGGTTGTACTCGGCAAAAATACAATAATTTTTTACTATGTAAATCAATTAGAGCTTTTAGAGAAATTTTATGATAATCTTAATAATATTTAGTTTTACGAGGTGTTTATTTTAGTAAGTTTTAATCATTTTATAAAATTTTATGGTTTTCTGTTGAATTTTAATGGATTTAGGATTTAATTAGGTTTTTAATGAAATTATTGAAGTAATGAGGGTAAATCTATAATTTTAGAAACACTTAATTTCTTGATAATTTATGAGATTTGACATGATTTAGGATTATTTTATATAAAAGTTAAATTTACGAACAAAATGTTTATGAAACATATATTTATGATAATTATTTACCAATTTGATTGATAGATTTTGAATAGAAAATGATTTTTTAATTATAATTTTATGTTCTATTTAAAAAGTTGATTAAATCAGTTGATTTTTAAAAATATTTTAGTGAAACCTAAAATTTTTATTGATTTTACAGTAAAAAAAAGGTGGTCAATTAATTATTTGCATTTTGCATTTTATTGATTTCGTGGATATCAATCACAAAAGTAGTATAATTTAGAAATTTTTAAGAGGATGCTCAGAATGGTTATCAGTATACAAATGAAAATCGTTGAATTATATCTATAGGTTGACTGGTAATTTATATTGAATTTATACTTGATTTACTGATTAATTTTTTAATTATTTGAGCAACATGATATATATTTTATGATTTTACAATAATTTAGTGAAATTTAATTTATGTGGGAAACATAAACTTTATTCGATTTTAGTTATTTTTGATGAACTTTTTATTTGATAGAATTTGTTGTCAGAATCAAATTTTGGTGATTTTCGACGGAAAACGTTGGGTATCGATAACAATTATGTAATACTTTAAAGAAAAATTATTTTTATTGGTAAAATTCATATTTTTATGATAATTTTAAGGGAATTTGATTGGTTGAATACATATAGTGAATATGATCCGAATGATGGATTTTTAAGGATCTTATTCGGTTAAATATAGATTTCTAAAGAAATTTTTACAAAAAAATATGTATATTGTTGGTGCATTGAGGGAAAATGTCATTTCAATGGAAATGATTGGTTAACAGGAAATTTTATGATATTTTAACGGAAATACTCGATTAAGAACAAGTTTGTTGTCATTTTTAAAGGGGTTGAGTTGGTTGAATATCTGTGTTCAAAGGGTAAATATTTTCTAAACGGAGAATATAGAGGAGTAATTTATAATATTTTTAGGGGCCTTTGTTCAGATAGATATCAATATGTGGATAAATCTTTTGTGAGAGATGAAATATTGTCATTTAAAGAGAAATGATTGGTTAAGAAGAGAATTAATGATCTTTTAAGGGGAAATAATTGGTCACGAGATGGATTTTATTTTAAAGGGATTTCAAGAAATTTATTCGGTTGAAACTCAATATAAGTCGGTGATTTTTATAAAAATAATGAATATAGCTGGGATTATTGTCATTTAAAGAGAAATGATTGGTTGAGAGTATGGGTTATCAAAATATATCAGTAAGATTTTGGTTAATTTTAATGATATTATTGGAATCTGAATAAAATAAACTATACGTGTTCGGTTCTAAGAAAATGTTTGATTCGTTTATTTATTTGTATTCAAGTATTTATTTGATTTTATTATTTGTAATTTAATTAAAAATGACTAGTATTTAAAAAATTTATGATACCCATTACTTATGTTGTTATTGACAATTTTCTGAAAAATTTAAATATATATGATTATTTCTACGAATGAAGAGAAATTGTACAATTAATTTTCATTCAACAAGTATCTAGAACAATTACCTAACAATCTTAAAATTTTAAAAAATGATCTAACAAATTTTTTCAATTATTTTACAACTCAGTTAATTTATTACTTTGATAAGTACTATTTTCTTTACAATTTGCTACTGTGTTGAAACTTTTTTTTAAATATTTTATTCAAAGTACTAACAAATTTTATTAAAGATATATCAAGACTTGTCAAAAATTATAAAACTTTAGTAATTTTAATAAGTATTACTCAATAACTACTATTTTCTTACCAATTTGCTGAAGGTCTTATTTTAAAATTTCTTCAAAGTACTAACATTATTTACAAATTAAGCAGTTTTATTTAAAATTTAACAACTTAAAATATTTCTCACAACTTTAATCAAATTCTAATCACATGATAATCATAATTTAAGTATAAGTCGTATTTTTACAAAAACAAGTATTTTATAATAATTAAACATACATATTTGGATTTTTAGTAGATTTTATCGGTATCTATAAGTACCTGTTCCGTGTAGTTTTTTAAGCTTTGTTAGAAATTCAACTTATTTAGTGGTTGGTCGATAATCATTTAATTTCTAGTAATGTGGTAGATATTATTTTTTTTATATCAGTTTTATTCAAACTTTTAGCATCTTTGAGTTAATAATTTTAAGAGTTGAATCATTTTCAATAAAAATATGAAAATTTATTCCATGTACAATGAAAGTAATATATGTTTTGAGAAATTAATTTAAGAATATTTTTCTAATCAAGTTTCTTTTCACTAGCAATTAGATTAACCACTACTTGTACTTACTAATTAATTTATCATTCAGTAAACAATAAGAGTTGGGGATGAAAAGATCAGAAATCATATAAAAATAAATTTAACAAATTATTTGATGAGTTAGCAATTAGTTTATTTAGGGACATGTGAAAATTAAATGAAAAGGTTGACATTTATCTTTGAAAATAGCTTTAAGTAATTGTTCATTGTTGGACGCAATTAAAAATATTACAAAAATAGTAGAAAAATTTCAAAGTCTTTTAACAAAGTTTTACAAAATGTCAATAAATCACATACAAGACTTTTAAAGCAATAAACTTTATTCAGAAAAAATACAACACTTGATTGGGCTTCAATGATTAATAATTTCTTGATAGCAATCAGGTAACTAAGCAACCAAACAATTTGGAGACATCAATGGTCGATAAAAGAGTGGAGAAGTTAATAAAACTTGTAATTGAAATTGTATTTCTTTTGATTGTTCAAATTTTTATGTGCTTTTATTTAAAGATTTCTTGGTCAGTAAACAATTTTTGATATTGATTTGTTCGGTATCTAGTTATTGATAACATATTGTGAGTGTGTGAATAACCAAGTATTTTAAAAGGAAATAATTGAGAAAAAATTTTATTTTTTAAGTGGGTTAAGTTGGTTGAATATCGGTGTTCAAAGAGTAAATATTATTTAAATATGTCATTTTAATGAATAAGTAAATTATTCAATGCCTATTGTGTATATAGAGAGTTGTAAAGTACTCAGTTATTTGTACACAGTAACTAGTGATTGTTGTTCAGTTATTAATCAATGAATTATTCACTGTGTATGGGTTATCAGTGTTCAGAAGTTGATACCAAGTAAATATAACAATGGATTTGGTTTCAATGAATTTGATTAATTATCGCTTGATAACAACAAGGTAACTAAGCAACCAAAAAATTTACCAATTTGAAGACATCAATGATCGATAAAAGAGTGAAGAAGTTAATAAAATTTCAACTTGTATTTCTTTTGTTCAACCCTTTATGTGATTTATTTCAAAATTAGTTGGTCAGTAACCTATCATTAATATTTGTTGGTTCAGTAATTAGTTTTTGATATTGATTTGTTCAGTAACTAGTTATTGATAACATGTTGTGAGTGTGTGAATAACCAAGTATTTTAAAGGGAAATGATTGAGAGAAAATTTTATTTATTAAGTGGTTAAGTTGGTTGAATATCGGTGTTCAAAGAGTAAATATTATTTAAATATGTCATTTTAATGAACAAGTAAATTATTCAATGCCTATTATGTATATAGAGAGTTGTAAAGTACTCAGTTATTTGTACACGGTACCTAGTGATTGTTGTTCAGTTATTAATGAATTATTCACTGTGTATGGGTTATCAGTGTTCAGAAGTTGATACCAAGTACGTTAACTTTTTATGTTTTCTGAAAGTATTATTATTATTATTATTATAATTATTATTATTATTTTATTACTTTTTTTTATTAAGGATGGGTTGCTCTTGCGAATGACTACTACCTACCTTAGGCAATACTATGTAACACTGAAACTCAAAAATTTAGTTTAATAAAATTCTTTGAAAAAAGTTTTTTGAAAATTTTCTTTGAAAATTTGATCGTTATCAACATGTATAAAAAATTTCATTGTAAAATTATCCTAAAAATTTCATCATTAAAAATCATGTATAAAAAATTCCATTGTAAAATTATGTTAAAAATTTTATCATTTAAAAATATGTATAAAAATTGATCGATAAAACTATACTAAAAATTTTATTTAATAAATTTTATCATGCAATATTGTCGACTCTTTAACTTTAAAAATTCTTACCTTATGTAACTTACCTTTTGACCCTCTATTTACTTTTAAAAAATTCTTACCTTATGTAATTTGCCTACTATAACTGCTTTTAAAATTTTAGCTTTAAAAATTACACTTATGTAACTTAACTGTTGATTCTATTTAATTTTAAAAAATTCTTACCTAACTTACCATACTTTACTCTAGGCACCTTAGTTTACTTTAAGAACCTTAATTACTTAAATTTATTCTAACGTACTTTAAATTACTCTAATATACCTTAATTTACTTTATGAACCTTAATTTACTTAAATGTACCTTAATGTACTTAAATTGACTTTCGACCCTTTAATTTACATTAATTTACCTTAATGTACTCTAATGTATCTTAATTTACTCTAATATACTTAAATGTATTCTAATGTACTTTAATTTACCTTAATTTATCTAAATTTACTTTAATATACTCTTATGTACTTTAATTTACTTTAGACCCTTTAATTTACCTTAATTTACTTTAATATACTCTAATGTATCCTAATGTAGTTTAATTTATCTTAATTTACTTTATGTATTTTAAATTTTTTTATCTAGAGCCTAAATTTGCCTATAAAAATTGTGTGAACAAATATTTCAAGTGTTTTTTTAACAAGCCTATAAAATACCCCTGCCAATTTTTTATCAGTAGGCGATTCAAGCCATTTTTATTTTATGCCTATATTTACCTATAGAAAGTATTGAGACCAAATATTGCATTGTTTTTTATTACGAGTTAAAAATATCTCTGACTATAGTGTGTTCATCTTAGGCGATTTTAGCCAATTTTAATTTTATGCTTTTTTAATCGTTAGGCGATTCAAGCCAATTATATTTTAGTCTTTTTCAAAAATACCCCTTGACTATAGTGTGATTAAAAAAAAATTATGGATGAAAATTCCCTCTCTGACCATCGTAGGCGATTTGAGCCAATTTTAATGTTAAGCTTTTTTTATCGAGTCAAAAATATTCCTGCCTATAGTGGGATTGAATATATTTTGTGGAAGCAAAATACCTTCTGTGACCATTGTAAGCGATTTGAGCCAATTTTAATTTTAGGCTTTTTTATCGATAATCAAAAACACTCCTGACTATAGTGTGATTGAAAAAAAAAATTTATTACTTTAAAAATAATATATTGCAAAAATTTGAAAATAAATTCGATAATAAATTAGAAATTTTACTAAAAAATTTTAATACACATAAAAAATATACACATAAAAATTATCTTAAAAATACACACAAAAATTAATTAACTTGATTACATCATTATGTAATCAAGATAATCCGAAAATAATCTGTAAATAACCCCCCCCCCATATATTATGCAATGGTGTGTGGTAGCAGTGTGCTCATAACTACCTACTTCCATAGTTTGGAGTGATTTTATTTTAAAATCTTGTAGATTCAGGGATTAATTTTCTTTCGGATATTCGATTTCAAACTAAATATCTTGATGAGTCACATTAGATATAAGAAATATTTCTTTCGCTTCATCCTCTGTATATCTTGCATAGAAACCAATGGATTGTATGTTTTTCAGTAGCTATCGTTACCATGTTAGCCAGTGATAACTTGTAAACAAATCTCAAATTTAAAGAGGAAATTCTTATCTTCGATAAATTGCGTCTTTTCTTTTTAAAAATTTGAACTCATTTATTTATTATAGTAAAAAATTTTTGATTTCAATTCATGCCAGCCCGAACGCATCTCCAGGTGTATCCGAGTTTGTTTACTTCAAATCTGTTTCAGTAGAACCAACCTAGTTTAGATGAAGTCAAAGTAGTTTTAGACAGTGAAATTAATAAAAGTGTAAACGTTGAAATGGAAAATCAAATGAAATTATTTTGTGAGAATAATATCCTGCTTCAATGCCATGAAAATGAGTTATTAATTTTAAAAATATTAATTTTTTTTTAACCATTTCATCCAATACGAGAAATTGGTTTTAAGTCTCTAACGTTATTCTATTATTATGCATTAATTATAAATTATAACATTTTTCTGAATTTTTACGCTTTTGTTTGATTTTGTTTTATTAGTATTGTTTATTGATTGGTTATAAGTATTTGAAATTTTTTTATTATGATTATTATTATTATTATTATTATTATTATTATTATTATTATTATTATTATTATTATTATTATTATTATTATTATTATTATTATTATTATGAATCAACCGACATCAAAGTATATGTATATTTATCACAACAAGCTTTTCATCGAATATTTGCACTACAATTTAAATAAATTTTTTAATAACTTTTCACTGTGAAACCAAAAATGTCAATGAGAAAAATGTCTAATTTTAGCTCAAAATATTTCGTAATAAATTTTCTAATTAAAAGCGGAACGTGAAATTTTCAACATATAATAATAAATAATATTTGTATTTCGAAAGAAAATCTATGCTTGATATATTTTGCGGCGTGTTTGATTTGCACACCATACTAAATGTGAATTGTATGGAAACTATGACAACCAATCAATAATGACAAATATATATGAATTTAATGCTCTGTTGTCATAAAAAAACGATTGTTTCACAGTCTACAGTTGATTTGAGAATAACAATTCAGCATTCAACCAATCAGATTGAAACATTGAGAAATATATTTATGCATGCCATTTGAGATATAATAAAGTCGATAATAAGATTTTTTTCAATTCATTTTTAACGATTAAGAGCAGATTCTTTGGATCGTATTTTAATCTTGCTATTAAACGATAATGTGCGTCATATCATGCTTATTGAAATTTGCAATCAGTATTGTCAACAGCCTGTTGATGGTAAGTTTGGATTTGTATTTTTCGATTTTTTTTATTGCTTTAGATAATGGGAATTGTGCTGTTCGTTATTGGGGCACTTTTGCTGTGGGGAATGAATTACTTTTTGAAGAACATTTATGATTTGCAGGCTCAGATTCAGAATTTAATTGAAAAATTGGGTATCAAGACAGATGCAAGTGGAGTTATTTCTCTCGTTCAGCAAAATGCCTGTAAGTTGCAAATGGGATTAGAATTTTGTTTTGGAATTGAAAGCATTTTTTGTTGACAGCCTCTATTGGAATCATTGCTTTTATTGCCGGGTGTATTCTTATCGCCCTTTCTGTCATAGGAATTGTCGCGGTTTGCTGTTGTACTTTGAAACTGATATTGATTGTGGTAAGATTTGGCTTTGTATTGATTTTTTATCCATATTGAATTTATTTTATATTGAAAAATGTCCGGTATTGAATATAGTACTAACTATTCATGTGTTGGTGTATTTCGACATGAATAAAGCTGAAATTAAGGCAATGATCAAGGAGACCACACAACACCCAATTATGGTGCATTTACAGATACAGGGCGATGGATTGAATACGCTACAAAAGATCCAGATATGAGAAACACAAACAATATGATTTTCGATGTCAAGCGGCTGGTCGAGATGAGCAATAAAAATACAATCAACATGACAGAAATTACCCAATATTAATTTAAACAACTTTATAATATAACATTTATTTTAACAATTAAAGTATAATATTTAAAAATTAATTTAAATGATTTCTTTTTTAGAAGGATATTAAAATTCAAACATTAATAATTTCTTTTAATACATAAATTAAAATCCACATTATTTTTGTTGGTTTATTACCTGATGATGATGAAAGTAAATTTATTGAAATATATCGTAAAACGTGTGCTTGAATGGCGCTTTCTTGTAATTAAATCATTGCATGTTTATCTAACTATTTATTTAAAAATAATTAAGTTTGGAAAGTTAATCAAAATTATAAAATAATTTTTATTATTTTTTAATTAAAAAAAATCCAATAAAATTATCATTTTTATCATTTTGCTTATAACTGAAATTACGATTTTGTTTTTTTATAATTCTCAACAGGAAGTTTATACTAAATAATATAATTTTAGAAATTTATACTTTCTATTATAATTTTATTTGAATTTAGATCTGTATATTCTTGATATGTTTTACACTGGCTTTGATAGGTGTCGTAGCATATTACGGATCCAATCCTACAGATCGGGTGAGTACTTCCATATAATATACTGAAATATAATTTTATATAATATTCAGATATTGGTGCCTCTTACCAACACAATCCAGAATGATATCATTAGTAAATATAGGGATATGAATTCAACAGAGCCACAATCAATGCTCATCAACGTGATTCAAATAACCGTGAGAATTTTGCACAAATTTTATATAAATAATAAAATATATTTATCAATAAATTTTACCGCCAAAATAGCATAAACCAAAAGGTTTTCAGTTTATTAAGTGTAAATAATACCTTATTACCTTTGAGCTCTAAGACAACAGCGCGTGCGAATATGTTATAAAGACTGATAGTGATACAGCAAATGATATTGGATAGGGTTTTGATAATTATTTCTAACAGACCAAATGATTTAATAATGTAGGCTGACAGCTGCGTCGTGATTTCAATAGAAATTTTTTTTAAAAATTTTAAATATAAAATCATTCCAAAATAACACTTTGAGAAAACAATCGATTAAAACAAAACAAAAATATATTTAATCCCTAAATTATATTATTATAAATTTCAGGGGCCCGGGAAGAATTTATTTAAAAATCTGCTGTTAACAATTTGAGATATTTATGTGAGTTTAATGACATAATTTTATATTTATTCAGTTTTGATACAAACAATCTCGATAAATAAAAATTAGTAGTGAATAAACTGCATAAAAACCAATTATACTCAACATGGGTGGCAGCGGTTTTTGATGATTGATATTAGTAAAAATAATTGCAAAATCTAGATTTTTAGATTAAAGTACTAAATTTTTCAAATTAAAATACATATTTATTTATAACTGTCAGTCTGTCTAGACGATTTCATCTTCTTTGAAGAAAAAAGGAGATTTCTTTTATTGTAATAATGGAAATACCAACTGATCTGTCATTTCTGTGAACTTGAAAAACTGGAAAAGTTAACATCTTCCTAATCTTGTTCTTCGGTGCTGAAAATTTCCAAACATTTGTATTGTAACCTTCTATTTCTTATAACTGTGGTTAGAGTTTTAATCCAGTTGTTAATTTTGAGTTGAATTATAAGATCGAGATTGATCCGAAGAAAATAAACGGTAAAACAAATAAAATTATTTAAATACCATACACATTAATTTATGAACCTATAAATCGAAGAAATACATTAAGATCGAAATTAACTAATTAAACAGTGTACTTACTGAATTGTTTTTGAAGTCGAGAGAAATAGAACAAATTGCAAATGAGAAATTGCTTTCTTTATCATTTGCTCCATACCGAAGCTGGAGATAGCATGAAGGAAGTGATTAATGAATTGATTTTTGACTGGAGTGTGACAAGATTCTAAGGACACAAAAAACAGAACACAAAAACAATTACAAAAAGATTTTTGAAATATTATTTACTAATTAATGTTGTTTAAATCTTAAAGTGAGAAAGTGGCTATTTCGTCTTACCTTTGCATTTCATAGCCTTGTTGCGTGTATGGCACAATACTGAAATTAGTTACTTACTATTTATAAATTTTGGAATTCAGTGTTAAAATTTGTGTTGTAAATAAATATGTATCAAGTATTGGGAGGGCATCTGTTTGATACCAAAGAACATGATTGGAGTCAGAGTCTGAATCAATAATATTTTCCAATATTGTCTTAATTAAAAACTTATGATTATCATTTGGCAAATACTGACATTTGTTAAATCCTTTTTGATTGGAGAGTAGGATGTATTATTTTAGACCAAAAATACATTGGTAGTTCTGCTTGAAATGCTTATAATTAATTATATATGAATAATATTAAATATTCGTCGCAAAGTTGATGCCAATTTGTTTTGGCCACTACCCTCATTTTGTCTGCATTCATTACGACCCTTCGGTAATGATTGACAAATAATTTCATGTATTATCTAACCAAATTTAATATTCCAGAAAAAAATAATGAGATCACGATTCATTTAACTATAGATAAATATAAAGTTTTTTTTGAATTAAACTATAAAATGTATTTTATATAAAAATTTTCTTAGAAAAATATATGATGACCAAATAATAAGCCCACTTTTTTCAAAATTATAAAATTCATTCATTGTAATATTACTAATTATATTTATTATGATAAATATTATTTATTTATTGGAATAAATATAATTTATTTATTCATTATAATAAATATAATTTATTTTCTGTTGAATAATTTGATAAAATTTCATTTTATTATTAGATCAAATTAATTTGATTAAGTTTCCGAGCAAAATTTTTTTGAAAAATTTAAACAAAATAATTTTTAAAAAATGATTAAAATTCTCAAAAATAAATCAATTAAAAATAAAATGCCAAGAATGTAGATCTAATTAAATTCAATTAACATAATATTTGTATCTTAATTATATTACATTAATAATACGAAAACAATGTTGATCCGCTTGCGGTATTTTATCAGATTTTGATGGTAAACGTTAACTTGAAACATTTGTTATTAGCACAACCTTTGGACCAGTCGGTGAATCCTATTTTATGCAATACGGAAATGTATGTATGTACAATTATTTAATCAAAAAAAATATTTATTTAATTTATAAGAGTTTTCATCTAACGTGACATTGGCATTTAATTGTGTTAATTTTTAATTTATGTGTTTTGTTTTAATTTGACTATTAATTTATCTTTAACTTTACAATTAATTGGAATAATACAATTTGAAGCAAAATTTATATTATAAATGTCTTTATAACTATATTCTTTTAAAATTTCCTTTTTCTATCAAAAAAGGCTTGCTCTGAATTAAATATGTATCTTGAATACTGATTCAGAATCTTCAATATAACGGTGACCCACCTTTTAAATAAATTTTCAAATCTTAATCCGTTTCTTCAACTATCTTATTTTCTTTAAAAAATAAAATCTTCTCTTGCCTTATATTATCCTTACAGACGAATAACTCCTTTTGTGACAGCAAGTGTCCACTTGTCCCTTTGAAACTACAATCACGTTTGTATATCTTGCTGAATTGTTTATATTGCTAATTCATATACATCATTGTAAAAGTAAAAGTACAACTAGAATAACAATGATGTTTTTGTAAGCAAATAAATTATCAAAAAGCAATAGATTTATTTGGTTTTAAAGTCACAATATAATCTATTTATAAGTATTATTTATGAATAATAAATAATAGAGCCATGTAGATTAATTATTCTTGAAATAAGTTAATAATTTATGAATTAATTTTTCCCTAACGAATTACTATTCGTCGTTCTTTTTTTAGGTTAGATTGAAATTACAATTTTCAAAAACATTTTTAGCTAGAGTAAACAAAATAATAAACAATGAAAATAAATGATTGAAAAATTATAGAAAAAAATTGTAAACTGTGCATAGATACCTCCATATTATTGGGAAGGGATCTAAACACTGCGTTTGGGTCCCAGATCAATGGTCGAATTTTTATGGAGTAAGCAACGGAATGATCAATTTTAAAGCAGAATTGTCACTGGTGATGAAAATTCAGTTCTCTACAGAAACTTGAAAGTTTCCAACCAATGACTCTTTTTTAAGTAACCAGCTTTAACCACTCCACAAAATACCTGGTCTGACATTGAAAAGGTGTCTTTGTGTATTTGATGAGACTATTTTGAGTTACTAAAACCTGGTGAAAGTTACCGCTGATGTTTATTGTCAGCAAATACAACTATTACATAAAAAATTCTTGAAAGAATGACGAGCAGTAAAATTAACCCAATAAATAATAAACCACCTTGACTGGGAAGTCCTACCTTATCCCCCATAATCACTCGATATTCCGATATCGGATTATCATTTATTCAGATCTGTTGGGTATCTATGAAAAGTTGGTACTAATTTGTGTTTACCACAATAATCACAACTTTATCCGCACGATTTCAACAACTTTCAAGATTAAACTATTGGCAATATCACTGTAAATCGACTCTTTTTAATAATAACTTTACTTCAATGGGTGATTTCCCTTTCCGGACGCTAAGAGTAGGCTATGGGTTTACTCTAATTTTAATTTGTGCTTGTTCTAACCTTCTAAAACTCCAATTTTTCCGTCAAAATATTTATTTAAAATATTTTTTAATTTTTAATAAATTTTTACACTTTAATTATTATTTTGAATTTGATGTTTTTATTGATTTACACCTGAATTTTGTGATTTTATTTTGATCTTGTACCTGTTTTGTCAAACCCCAATTTTTGAAATGTAAGTGATGTTTGCGACCACTCTTACTCTCATTTCTCATCATATCCAGAATATTAAAAATACACAGAATATGTGGTAATAGGTTTTGGATAACGAAGGCAAATTTATACAATTTCATATTTCTCAAATGTACATATGGTTTCAATTTATTTCATTTTCTTTTAAAAATAAAATCAGTCAAATGTTCGCCATTATTGTCCACATACTGTTGAAGATGTTCTTGAAAGTTCTCCATAACTTTCAATTGTTCAAGAAATCGGGGCAATAAATGTATGCCTTTGATTTTAGGTATCACCAGAGGTACAGTTGATAAATAAAAATACTTTTTAATTAATTTATTTTAATTTGGTTTAATTTAAATTTCAAATGTGCCAGATCTTTGTGCCTCACTCTGTATAAGCAGAAATTTTAATTTCAAACTCAAATGAAATTTTTTGTGATTGGTAAAACCAACACACAAATAACTTAGAATTATATATTCATTTTTCATTTTTATGAAGGTGTATTGAACCGTATGTATTACGCATTCGTCCTTGATTCCCGTCTGCATACCAGTATTAAGCAAGTGTGCATGTATTGAATATTGTATACCTCTTCTGCTTATAGGAGATTGGATTTGGAAATGGTGTATCCTATAGACGAAAATAATATCTACAAAGCCTAGCAGAGCGCTTGACATAGAGGTCGAAAAGTAATGGTTTGAAGCTTAATTTGAATTGTTTTTGCAAGCACTTTACTGTTCGGTACTCCTTGGCTATTTGATTTAAGTGTTGAACAATAATGTTACCTTCTAAGTCAATCCTGTAAATAAAATTAATTAAATTTTTATAAACTATATATTCACTTGCAATATTCACTTATAATATTAATATTTTTATTATGGTTCAAAATTTCAACACCAATAATTATATTTTTAGGCCAATTGTTGTGGCGTATACAATTATACGGATTACAACAATGCCACTAACTTTTACAGGCAGGCAACTGCTTCTGACAACAAAAGTAAATACTAGACTTTTAGATAGATAATGTTATGTTAATGCCAATGATTTCAGATTATCCCATTATATTCCCATTATCGTGCTGTGATTATAAACAGGATTTCACTATAGACATGGCTTCTCGTGACTCCTGCATCAAAACCCAAACCTCTTCAAAGATGAATATGGGCTGTTATACGCGTTTGGAGCCGGACTTGAGGAAATATTTGGGTTACTGCTTTGCAACAATTGGAATTACAATTGGTATCTTGGTAAGCATATTTGAGCTTCATTGTAACCTGTTGAATGATTTCCCATATTTTTATTATTTTCAGGTTGCCGCAATAATTGTCACGATTATTTTGATCAAATGCGCTGCAAAATTGGAATAAACAAACAATTTTATTTTTTCTGATCTTATAACTGAATTTTATATTTATCAATTGATTTATGCGGTTCTGTAATTTGTTTTTTCGTTTTAATTATTTAAAACAATATTTTTTATGTTTTGATAATTTAGCCTTTTATTTGTATTGAAAGAGAACTTTCCAATGCGCCCGTATAAAAGAATTGTTCTTAAGTATTTCAAAAAAATCAAAGTAGGTCAATTTTATTATTCATTTTAACCACATAATGTAATTAATCCGGTAGCCCGTCACATCTGCCCAGAAAATATTGCTATGGAAATTTATTAGGTTTTAAGATGCAGTTTCAACTACTTTCACCTTTCTCTTTTACTATATTTCTCATCAATGTATAAAATATGCATGAAATAAGAGTTGACGAACCTTACGCTTCAGATCGTGACACATGCAACTAGTTATTCTTTTTCCATGTGGAAGTTCTAAGTTTAAGATTGCAATTACGTAGTACGTTGAATTACCATGCCACTTAAACTTTTTCGGAAGATTGATAGGATTCCCATTTGGGTTAGGAAAATACTCTAGTCAAGTGTCTTAATATATCATAAAAATTATAAAATGCTTCTTCATGAAAATATTTATTTTAGATAAAGGGTAAATTAAATATAACGAAAAACAAAATATTGTCAAATGACATAATTTCTTATGAAAACTTAAGTAGGTAGTTAGTGACACTCTGCACCCTAACCCCTCCTCCCTCAGGCGACGGATTAAATTACGCAATGACGTAATTAATCTCTAATTATCTTGATTACATAATTATGTAATCAAGATAATTAATTTTTTTTAATCTTTTTTGATAAATTTTTGGCGCATTTTTTAAATTCAAATTTTGACGAATTTTTGAATTAAAATTGTTTGAAATATTTTTTTTGAATAAATTTTTTTTCATTCACAAAATATTTTCAATCACTCTCGATAAAAAAGCATAAAACTAAAATTGGCTCAAATCGCCTACGATGGTCACAGAGGGTGTTTTTCATCCACAAAATTTATTTTTTTTCGGTCGCACTATAGTCAGAGGGTATTTTTGATTCTCGATAAAAAGCCTAAGATAAAAATTGGCTTGAATCGCCTAACGATAAAAAATCATAAAATTAAATTTGGTTTAAATCGCCTACGATGGTCAGAGAGGGTATTTTTCATCCACAAAATATTTTTTTCAATCACACTATAGTCATGTGGTATTTTTTGAATTTCGATAAAAAATCCTAAGATAAAAATTGGCTTGAATCAATAGAAAAGCATAGAAATATTTTGTCTATTAAAAAGCCTAAAATTAAATTCTCGATTAAAAAGCCTAAAAAATAATTCATTGAATCAAAAGACTAAAAAAATATTTTATCGATTAAAAAGCCTAAAAAATATTTCTTTGATTAAGAAGCATGAGTAATTTTTCTTGATAAAAAAGATAAAATTAAAATTGTCTCAAATCGCCTAAGATGGTAACACTATACTCAGGGATATTTTTAACTCGTAATAAGAAACAATGCAATATTTGGTCTCAATACTTTCTATAGGTAAATATAAGTATAAAATAAAAATGGCTTGAATCGCCTACCGTTAAAAAATTGTCAGTGGTATTTTATAGGCTTGTTAAAAAAAACACTTGTAATATTTGGTAACACAATTTTCATAGGCAAATTTAGGCTCTAGATAAAAATAAGTTAAAATACATAAAGTGAATTAAAGGGTATAAAGTAAATTAAAGTACATTAAGGTAAATTAGAGTACATTAGAATACATTTAAGTAAATCAAGGTTTCTAAAGTAAATTAAGATACATTAGAGTACATTAAGGTAAATTAATGTAAATTAAAGGGTCTAAAGTAAATTAAAGTACATTAGGGTACATTAGAGTATATTAAAGTAACTTTAAGTACATTAGAGTATATTTAAGTAAATTAAGGTGCCTAGAGTAAAGTATGGTAAGTTAGGTAAGAAATTTTTAAAATTAAATAGAGGGTTAAAAGTTATGTTACATAAGGGTAATTTTAAAAGCAGTTATAGTTGGAAAATTACATAAGGTAAGAATTTTTTAAAAGTAAACAGAGGGTCAAAAGGTAAGTTAAATAAGGCAGGAATTTACATGATAAAATTTTTAAAATAAAATTTTTAGTATAGTTTTATCGATCAATTTTTTAAATATTTTTTAAAAATAAATTTTTACTATAATTTTATCGATCAATTTTTATACAAATTTTTAACATAATTTTACAATGAAATTTTTTATACATGATTTTTAAATAGAAATTTTAATTTAATTTTATCGATGAATTTTTTATATATGATTTTTAAAAATGAAATTTTTAGTATAATTTTTACAATGAGTTTTTTTATACATGTTAATAACAAAAAAAACTTTTCAAAGTAACGTGAAAAAATAAATTAATTTGAAATTTTCAAAATAATAATAAATTCATCAACGATCAAAGAAAAAGTTAACTTACTTGGTATCAACTTCTGAATACTGATAACCCATACACATTGAACAATTCATTGATTAATAACAGAACAATCACTAGGTACTGTATACAAATGACTGAGTACTGTACAACTCACGATATACATACTAGGCATTAAATAATTGAGTATCTTATTCATTAAAATTCCCTATTCAAATAATATTTACCCTTTGAACACCGATATTCAACTAACTTAACCCACTTAAAAATAAAATAAAATTTTCTCTCAATCATTTCCCCTTAAAATACTCGATTGTTCACTATACACACGCACTCACAATATGTTATCAATAACTAATTACTGAACAAATCAATATCAAACATTGTTTACTGACCAAGAAATCATTAAATAAAAGCACATAAAATTGGAACAATCAAAAGAAATACAATTTCAATTACAAATTTTATTAATAAAATCTTCTTTGCCCTTTCTATCGATCATTGATGTCTCCAAATTGGTAAATTGTTTGGTTGCTAGGTAACCTGATTGCTATCAAGCGACTCTTAATTAAATTCATTGAAGCCCAATCAACTGTTGTATTTTCTCTGAATAAAAATTTATTGCTTTCTTTACATTCTTTTATGTGATTTATTGAAATTATTTTGTAAAACTTAATAGTTTTGTTAAAAAACTTTGAAATTTTTCTACTACTTTTGTAATATTTTTATTTGCATCCAACAATGAACAATTATTAAAAGTTATTTTCAAAGATGATTGTCAACCTTTTCATTTAATTTTCACATGCTCCTAAATAAATTAATTGCTAACAGCTCAAAAAAATACTTAAATTTATTTTTACATATTTTCTATTCTTTTTACTCCAACTCTTGTTGTTTACTGAATGATAAATTAATTAGTAAGTATAAGTGGTTGTAATTGTTAGTAAAAAGAAACTTGATTAGAAAAATATTCTTAAATGATTTTCGACCAACTACTAAATAAGTTGAATTTCTAACAAAGCTTATAAAACTACATGGAACAGGTACTTGTGTACTGATAGATACCGATAAAATCTACTAAAAACCCAAATATGTATGCTTAATTGTTGTGCGTATTTTTTTGTAAAAATAAGACTTATCCTTAAATTATAATTAGCATGTAAATTTGATTAAAGTTAAGAGAAATATTTTAAGTTGTTAAATTTTAAATAAAACTGATTTGAAGAAATTTTAAAATAAGACCTTCAGAAAAAAGAAAATAGAAGTTATTGAGTAATACTTATTAAAATTACCAAAGTTTTATAATTTTTGATAAGTTTTGATAGATCTTTAATAAAATTTGTTAGTACTTTGAATAAAATTTTTTAAAAAAATTTCAACATAGTAGCAAATTGTAAAGAAAATAGTTTTTATCAATTAACAAGTTAATTAAATTAACTAAGTTGTAAAATAATTGAAAAAATCTGTTAGATAATTTTTTAAAATTGTTGGGCTCAGAGCCAAAAGTAAAACAAAAATTACATAACCAATTTAAACAAAAAGGTGAAAATTGTATAAGTTAAAACAAAATAATTAATGTCGTTTGGAAATTGTCAATATGGCTGCTGTTACATAAGCACTCACCGCAAGAAGAGACCAAAAATAAAATAAAACATATTAATTAAAACAAATTAAAAATATAACAAAAATTAAATAAAACAAATAATTAATTAAAATTAGGAAAAATGCCTACAGATGCAAAAAGAAACATACGAAAAATAAAATAAACTGCCAAAACCTTGCAAAATAAGGTTTAGAAAAAACACATGCAGAAGAGGCGACCAGGAAAACAAAATATTGGGGTTAAAAAATAATATTATGGAAAAATAATAATAAAAATAAAATTCAACATTGTAATATTAATATATCAAAAAATAAGGAAAAATATATAAAAAATTATAAAAATAATTTGAAATTAATAAAATAATTTAAAAACCCTAAAAATCGCGAAAAATCGCCCATTGGTCGCACACAGGCACAAAAACACTATAAATACGGCAGTCATTTTCATAATTTCTAACCGAATTTTAACAGGCTTAGAAAATTTTAGTCCTGCAGAAAATTTTTAGAAAATTTGTAGAAATTTTTAGACTAGCAGTGAATCATTCTTATACAAAATTTTGTATGCCAATTTATGCCAATTTTTCCAATCTGGTTGTAAGTATTGTTTTCTTGTATAAATATATATTTCGAAGTCTTGTTACTTTGATTTTATTCTGGATGGTCGTGGAATCTTTTGGTGCCACTGACAAATCCCCCTAAAATCTTATTTATAATAAGTATTTCAATAGACGGTTCATGCGACGGATCTCGTGCCGGCTAGTGGGTGAAAACCCTTAGTTGAGCTCGTGGGTCATGCCTCGTGAACCCCTCGGCAGTCCGCAGTCGGGTCTGGCAATATGCACAGGACCGCTACGCAGGGCGCCGTTGTAGAACTCGAGGCGGCTGCTGAAAAGTGGCCGGAGCGAGTCGAAATAAAATTCGGGAAGTGCGACTTTAGTTAAGGGGAATAAAGTTTTGTAGGAAAAATTTAAAACATCGTCAGGAAATTAATTGGAAAATCGAGTAGGAAAGGATAGGATAGTGTAGGAATGTAAATTTGAAAGTATTTTTCCAATAGTTGAATGATATGATCTGACAGAAGAGAGCAGCGTTTATTGAGGTGACCGCAGAGGGTTGTAATTACTTAATATCATGGGAAACGTACCGGGAATTAAGGAATTGTTTATCAAAATTTTAATACAGGGAAAGATAAATGTAAATTAGGAAAAATGTAGTCGATTCCGTGATTAAACAAATGAAATAGGAAATTTATCCAAAAATAAAGGGGGAACGCTGCCCAAATTTTTGAAGGATACATTTACAAATAATGGGTAAAGATGATAAATAAGTATAGAAATTGTAAGAATAGACGAGTAAGGACCAGGATATAGAAAAAGAAAGAAGTAAGACCTTCCATCGGCAGTCCAGAACCCGAAAGTTAAAATATCATGAGGACTAGTTCTAGAAATGGAGCTCACCTGCTCATGAATTTTCAACCTCTATGTACAGTAGCAACATGGAAATCACCATGTGTACATAGGAGGGATAGAATAATAATCGTGATGGCGTTTAGGGGGTAGATGCACAAATACCCTAGAAAAAATAAATAAAAACCAACCCCATTCTCCAACAAAATTTTATAAGATTGTTAGGTTCTAGGTACTTGTTGAATGAAAATTAATATATGTTATCGACTGCTCATAGTATTTAATTGTACAATTTCTCTTCATTCGTGGAAATAATCATAAATATTTAAATTATTCAGAAAATTGTTAATAACAACTAAAGTAATGGGTAACATAAATTTTTTAAATACCAGTCTATTTTAGTTTTTAATTGAATTAAATTACAAATATAATAATAAAATCAAATAAATACTTGAATAAATGAATCAAACATTTTCTTAGAACCGAACACGTATCGTATATTTTATTCAGATTCCAATAATATCATTAAAATTAACCAAAATCTTATTGATATATTTTGATAACCCTTAAACCAATGAAAATGTATCGATTTCATTAAGTATCAAACCGAATAAATCCCTTTAAAAATATCATAAATTCCCCTCTTAATCTATCGTTTTCCCTAAAGTATTATAAAATTTACTCTCAACCAATCATTTCTCTTTAAATGAAAATAATCCCAGCTATATTCATTATTTTCATAAAAATTATCAACTTATTTCGATATTCAACCGAATAAATTTCTTAAAATCCCATTAAAAGATCATAAATTCATCTCTTGAATAATCATTTCTCTTTAAATGACAAAATTTCCACTCTCAAAAAATTTACACATGCTGGGTACTTGTGGGGAAGAATTTTATATGAGTGTCAAGGGAATGGCTACAAACCCCAAACAGTAAGCGCATAACAATTATTACTACTAGGCACCCGTCACAAGTGACGTTGGTACTGTGCCCTAATGGGTGGAAGGTTAACAAAAGGTGAGCTCCTCTACAAGAACTGCTAATGCCTTAACCCTCCGTGGGTTCATGGACTACCTTTGAAGGTTTATTGTCCCACTCGTTAAGGTCTCTTTCTAGCTCTATCTTTAATGACCTTGCAACCATGTGAATTCATGAAAAGAAATTAATTCAATACATTTATTACATAATTGAGATCAAATTATAATTACGATCACAAAGGTGCATTTTAATCAATTTTTTTAGTGTAAAATAAATGTCAAAGAAATTCGAAGATGCTTGTGAATTGCCCTAACAGACGGTCTTCTTTGAGTTTCCTGTTTCGGACTCTTTCATACTTGCCTGGTTGAGGTTTAGAGGGCGGCGGTCGCTTCCGAGACGGCGTGTCTATTGCATGAGACGGCTCTGGAGGAGGTGTCGAGATAGCGGCCTTTTCCTCCATTATGTCCATGTCGATAGCCGGAAACAATTCTGCTTTGGCATACGTGGGCATAGTGGTGAGGTCGGTGCGGATTTGGAGCTTAGTTTCCAAGGCTGCTATGGTACAGGCTTGTTGTCTAATTTTCATCTTGAGGGACCTGGAGAGAGTCAACTCCTCTTCATATAGCTTCTTTATCTGAGCTATCAGTTGATGAAGTTTTTTAGCTTCATCCGGCCGGATCCACTTCTCCTCCATGCATCTACAACGCTGCACGAGGGACTCCGCTCGCTGGGACTGACTCATCGCCTCTTCATGGTACTTGGCGACATCCTTCCTGAATTTCTCGAAGTCGGCTTGGTGATTATTCACTAGAAAGGAAAGGATAGGATTTTAACTACGAGTTGAGTAAATAGGTTTAAATGATAGCATTAAGATCAATGATTATATGCTAACACAGTAAATAGTTCCCAGGGTTAATGCATTACAGTGTCATCTAAATTTCCTTACTAAATTCCAACACTTTCGCTGTGGTAATCTACCAAATTACATAGGAGTAAACCTATTCATTGCATGTTATTCTCTCGTTGATATTCGGGTTATAACGACTTCGTGGGATAGTATGCTATAGGGTGATTTACGCTGGGCTGTAGGATTATCACAACACATTGGTGGCATTAATAAATCGACCCACACTCGTAAGTGCTCTTGGGAATTACCCAATCATTAGATTCATCGCGGACTATAAGATGAATAAAAGTCATATTGGAAACTGTAGTAACCATCGCAATAACCCAAATTTAAGTAATAACAATAGTAATAATCATAACTATATACAAGTAATGATGTTTTTTGTCCTTAATTGGTCATAAAAGTGTTGGGCCAGAACACATATGGCCTTGGAAGATGTTTAAATGAATCGGTAACACACATGCAAACATAACATGCAAATTTAAAATAAACCTATTAAAACACCAATTAAACCCTAACAAAATATGAGAAAAAGATAATTAAATATAAAATAATAAACATAAAAATAAATTAAAATAATAACAAAATGCAACAAGATTCGCACGATACAGACACAAATATAACATGAAAACCCAACAAATTCGACCGAAAATTAATAAATTAATAAAGTTCATGAAAATGAAATTTAAATCAAAGAGTTTGAATTAGAAATAATTCAATAAAAATTCTAAACAAAAATTATTAAAATAAATTAAAAAATAATAAAATTAAAGATTAGAATATACTAGAAAATAACAAGGTCGAATTTTGTTTTACTACATCAAAATTAACATGCGAGGTTAGGGACAGAAAATAGGTATAAATACCGATTCATTTTCACATAAAATTTAACCAAAAACCATTTTTTTTGAACTAAAATTTTTGCGAATTTTAAAAATCTACGTTAAATCAATTTTAGGTGAGAAGTAGTTTTATTTGGAACTCTCTCCACGTCACATCCTCGCAACCTCGGTAGAGCTCTGTTTGGATGTCGGCGTGGGGGGAGATACATTTTTATGAATTTTATTTATGGAATGGATTGTATGGTAACTTTATGTTTTACTTGTTATATGCATTAATAAATATTTATAATATTCATAAATTGTTTTATACATTTAATAAAATTAATCTGTCGAAATTTTTCCGGCCAACAGCCAACACATATCGCAAGTCAGTAAAATCCACATATAACTCAGACCCGTGTAAGCGCGTGGAAAATCGCCAATGATCTGTGCCCGTGAAGACCCGGCGTGCGGAACGCAGGGTTGGAACGTCAATATTATCCCGTATAGAAGAAACGAGAAATAAGGAAGGAGTCTTTTGGCTGCTTCCTCGTTTCTCATTTCTGTAAAATCAACCTAAATTATTTTACACACGGCTCAAAATCATCACACCGAGTAGTCCAGTGGGCACTCATTAACTGTAATATAAACATAAAATGCGCCTAAGGCTTATTAAAGGGAAAGGGTACGGGGAATAAATTAAAATGAAATCGTTGATATGGAGAAATTAATTCGTTATTATAAAATAAATCAAATTAGTGATATAAATTTACTTAATAAATTTAATTTGACTATAATGTTTTAAATGAAGATCGCTATGGTGTAAGCTACTGATAAAAACCCTAAACCCGAGACTCAACGCGACTATTTCCCTATAAAATCGACGCAAAATCAAAAGAAACAACCATAAATTTATATTACTATTACATAAATCAAGTAAAATTATAAGAGTAGGCTTACTACCGACGTCGAATTAGAACAATTCCAGTTTAGTATAATAAGTACATTCCAAATATCTTTTCAGTAGACGATTAATAATTATCCATTGCAAAAAATTATACGAAGTAATTAAAACATTAACCTGCTAAAAACTAAAATTGATCTAACATAATGTGCTGAACGATAAACTCAGAATTTCGGAAAAATTTCGTAATAGGCCAAATTCGACCCAACCTCATCATTCCCTAAAATAGATTAGCAATAATACAAACCAGGACAATAGACCTACTTGACTTTACCATCGCCCCTCCATTCCGTGCATGTGAGAATTTCATGAAGTCATAACTAAATAGAAATATTAATTATCGACGAGTGAAAAATAAAATCCAACCTGAAAATCGATAAAAGTCCAATTGGAAATCATTCTGATCATCGAGATTGATTTGAAATAAACAAATACATCCGTGATTGCACCATCCACTAACGGAAGTACACGCACCCATATTATATACCGAAATTAAACCTAGACCATTATTGATTTTCGACAATTTTATCACCGTGAACATGGATCTTACCGTAGGAGGGAATTTACTAGAAGAACCAAACTTGCCAACTCAAGGTAGTTTTTTGTATAACTTCTCTTAAATAATTTAATTTTTCTAATGTCAAAATTGCTAATAAATGACCATACATTAGTCCATGAATTAAAGTTAACTATTTAATAATTGTACTCTACCATATTAAATATACAATCTTTAAATTATAAATAAATTTATATTAAAATTCTAAGTTTTCCATAGATCAACCAGCTGTAATAACGATGTATCGCAGTATTTTGAAAACTAGTATAACGATCATAGAAGAAATACAGGGGAATTATATTGTGTGAGCTAGAACAATTTCGTAAAGGCATTTGCATTGTACATTTTATAAATAACCAGTCGCATTTCGTCATCTGAAACGTACTTTAATAATTAACGAGTAACTATTTACAATAGCAGTTTGATATTTTTAATTATTATATTTATTGTTTAATCTATTAGCCCAACTATTAACATAGACTATCGGTTGAAAACATATAAGCGAAATTGTGTAAATATCGCGTAGATTCCAGGGTGTTAATTGTCATAAGGAAAAATTTTCCATTGTTGTTTGATAAAGATTTTGATCCGCGATTGCGATAATTTTTTTTGAATAACTAGTAACACTTATTCCCGTTTCACGAATTCAATAGGTATGTTCCCCTCATCAAATTTTACATTAGAAACTATTCTCATTACCTCAACCTAAGATGAATTTAGTAAAAAAAAATTTTAACACTCAATGTCTCTCCTGTCTAAATCTTAGGTCGATAATTAATCTATTATTCCCCCGTGAACCCTAAGCAACCGGTTATTAAATTACGCAGACGATTTGGACCGCTTAGGAACGTTCGTGCAAGACGCAAATCAATCACTATTCGTTTTAAGTACACTATAAGAGTAGATTAAATTGATCGTTCACAATAATTAGCCGACGGCAGATATTATTTGACCTTAAAACGCCAAGTTACGATTAAGATAGACTAACTCTTATTTCATTATATCCAACTACCTAACCGTAATGATGTTTTAGAAGACACCATGCCTCTCGACTGGATACCCGCCCATGTAGCAGATGAATGGCGTCGGGCTTGGAAGAGAGCCCGGCCGACAACAACAATGATCGAGGAGCCCCAACCCAAAAGGCCATACCCAACCACCTGGCAGGTATTGGGCCTGGAAAATGATCCTTGCTGGCCGAATGAGCAGCAATATCCTGCCGAAGAAATCCGCGACCACGCGCGGAACCTCCTCGCTCAGTGGGAGAGGGTACAGGAGCAAGTCGACCTAAACGTGGTCAAAGCCCGGATGTACCTCGCTAGTGTCGAAGAGGACATCCTCGTCGGGCGTATTGCGGAGACCCATCCACCTCGACCGGTCCGCAACACCCGGCGACCGGTGGCCATCATTCCAGGTTTCTCCCCGGAGGAAGGGGTTAAAAAATTCTTCGAGGAATCCTGATTCCTCGGGCAAATGACCTAGACAATAATTTGTGTTGTAATGTTATTGAACTTTAAAAAATTTCAATGTCGTTCGTTTTAATTCTCTCCGTGAATAAATTCGTTCTTGTAACTATGTTTGTAATACTCAGATTTTTTTTTATTTAAGTCCCTAAAGAAATTTAAAGGTTTATTCTTTATATTGTAGCAATGGCAACTATTCAATTATTGCAAGCCGAACTAGACCACGCTAGAAGCGCAAACGCGAATCTACTTAGCCAGATAGTCCAAATAACTCGGGAAGCGCAACAAATCAAGGCAACCTGGTCGGACCCGAAAAGGACGAAGGCGCTTTACCTCAGGCTCACGGCAGCTCAAAAAGGTTGGGCGGAGGAGCGACAACTCAATTAGAGTCTCCGCACACAAATCAGGGGACTAGAGGTCGCCTTGGCAGTTTGTCGTGAGGGGGAAGCGGTGACGTATCCGCTTGTCTTCGCCCCGTCACAGTTGTCGTATCGAGATCCCCACACTAATGTCATACAACCTACCAACCCGTCCACCGTTCCATCAAGCATTCGTCGGCCGGGACGCAAGGAGCGTGCCCGACGCCGAGCCGCACGACCGCCAAGTCAATCGCATTAACTCATGAACGTCATATGTATGTTTTCATTACTGATTCGAACAAATAAATTCATATTCATTGTTAATTTAATTCCAAGTAATCGGCTACAAGTCATGATTTGCATGAGATCATCACCACGAGTACTCACACCGCATCCTCGAACTATCGTTCTATCTCAACTAGTCAACATAAATCTGATTTTGAATTTTCTTACACAAGGGACAGAGTAAAGCGAGCAAAGGTCTTCTATCGACGGCTCGTTGGACCCGAGGGTTGTCAGAGCAATTACAGTACTAGCAATAGCACTCACTTTTTGCGGACAATCCACCCGCTCGAGCACATTTTCAACGTTGCCTAGCAACGGGTGTCGAGTGGTAGTCAGAGTTACATTTTGTATGGCGTTACTGGGGCAACAATAAAGATAAAACAAATAACGAAACCCTGTAACCCACCAAAAGCTATCCCTCAACGTTATAACTCAATACTTAAACTTAGAATAAGAATAATCGGATGACTGTTATCTGTAATAATAATTATAGTAATAGCATTAATAGTAATAATCATAATCATAATAACCCTAATAACAATAACAATAGTATTAATAATAATATCAATAATAATTTTACCAATAATAATAAAGTCAATAGTAATAATAATAATAATTATTATTATTATAGTAATGATAAGGATATTAATAATAGCAATAATAACCAAATAATAACAATTTTTTAACCATAATCCTACTGATAATAATGATAATAATTATAATAAGATTAATATAATAATTATAAGAATTATAAGAAAAGTTATATTAATAATTCTTATTTTAAAGAAATTTAAGGTTTAAACTTAGAATTCCGAATAGGAAAAATTTTTTATGATCCCTGAAATATGGAGTTGTTAGTCCCTAGAATAAGATTAATTTAATTTACTATATAGCAAAACTATATAGAAATTTTATCCAATTAATATAATTAACACTATTATAGGAATGATTTTCATGTTTATACTACGATTCTTCACCACAACCTTTAAAAATCAAGCGTCTCGAAGATATTATTATATATACTATATTACCTAAATTGTTTTCGATTTACTTGCCATTTGTTGCCATGACAACTTATTATAGTATTCTCAATTTCTATAATAAAGTAAGTATTGATTTTACTTGCTACATTTTCCAGTATTTTAGATTCTCCTGGGCAATCAAGTCCTCATGGATGATACCTTCCGGCATCAGCACTTACTACAAGGTATGTTTGTTAGCTTAGTACTAGTTTTGTTGATTTTAATTTATAGATTTTCTAGGTTCAACTCCCAAATAGAATTACACCGATCGGAAATTTTTCTTTATATTAATGATTTGGATTTTTTAATTGGAAATTGTGGTGATTTTTCTTTATTCTTATATTTTTTATTAAATAAAATGTTATGAATTTAATCTTTTGGAGTAATAACTTTGAAATTTATTTTTTTATTCAATCTAAGTAATAATCTCTCATAGTTAAAAAGAAATAATAGTAGCTAATTACAATAATAGTAATAACAATATTAATATCATTAACGATAGCAATAATAATACCAATAAGAATAGTGGTAACAATATTAATGATAATGATGATAATAACAATAATAATACTAAGAATATTAGATTACCAATAATAATAATAATAACATTAATAATAATAATAATGTTAGGTTAATAATAATAGTAATGATAGTAATAATACTCATAATACTCATCAAACTTAAATTGAGCACAATATTAATAATAAATAGTTTCATAATAAAACTTTTCGTGTTGTCAACACTGATGATATTCATAGTGATACTGATAATAACTATTCTAGTAAAATAATCGATGAGAATTTATTAATGATAAGAATAATAACAAGGTTTACTTTAACGATTCCAAAATATACAACAATGATAATGATCATAATAAGTATTAATAATGAATTATAATGGTCTCTATTGACATTTCGGGAAACGTGAAAGATCAATATGGAGTGTAAAAGGAGTTGAGCTCGAATTATTTCCTTTAAGTTTCTTTTTTCCTCTTTAAGAAAATAGGAATTTATTTGACAGTAAGTTTAAAATGGTTTGTTACGTTAATAGTCAGGATACTAAGAGTGGTAAAGGTAATTTTAATGAAACCCTAAACGATTTTTGTATGGAGATTTTATACGAAACTGAATGGACTAAAATTTCACTGCAACGAAAGTTGAACTTTTTACACTTGGGTTTTGTGACTATGAGTATAATCGTTGTTAGATTCGGCCTTTCGAATTTCCTCAATTTCCTAACAAACTTCAAGTTAATGTATTAGTAGTCGTCTCTCATTCTTCTGGTTTCTAATTTTTTTCTTTCTCCTAGCTGGTCATGTTTATTTTTCTTTTTATGTTAATTTATTTTAGTCCTTCATCATGGCCACTCTCAGTCATCATGACGGTCAGGCGATAAGGTTTCCGGAGGAAAACTCTGGGCTCTTCTGACAACCGTCCTCACAGCTTCTCTTCCTCCTGGGCACTAAAGTCCGTGGTTTAGCACCACTCGTAGTCGGTCAAAGATTTTCGTTATTTTACTATCTTGCAAATTTTGAATGAAATTTTATAGTGATTCCACTCCGTCGAGATGGAGTTCGATCATGAGCAAATTATTCTCATAAATGGAGATAAAAGTAAAAATAAATAAATCAGAAAAATTTGCATAGGTTAATATTCAAATGAAAAAAAACTAAATAGTGATTAACATTATTATAATTAACTTAACAAAATGTGTAAAATAACATAATAAATAACAAAAATATTGGTTAGCATGAAAATAATTGCATATAAAATCCAAAATTATTACTTGTTCCAAACGTTTCCACAAAGTTTCAGGATAAATAATATGTCAGCAAATGCAACAGTAAAAATAATACAAAATTTAGAGTAAAGAAAATTTTTGAGATTGAGAGTAAAAAGAGAGTGTGTTTCTTGCCCAACCAGCATCGCCTTATATACTACGATTGTTCGTGTGTGTGTTTTGATACGGTAAAATAAGGAATTTTCCAGAATATTCCAAAATTATGATTTTTTAATTCCTTTATTTTTTAAATTAAATTTTCATATTTTTGTGTACAAAAATTTTTATTAAATTTTTATTTATTTTATTTTTCTTTACATTTTCTATTTTTGCCAAGTTTTTAAGTTTTCCGCTCAAAAACACACAGGCGTTATCGTGCTGGTCAAACAAATATGTGCTGAATCAGTTTTTGCCAACACACACATATTGATAGCTATCTGAAAAATTCCCCATAAAAATATTATAAACTCTTCCAATATATTCTCCATTTAGAAAATATTTACCCTTTGAACACAGATATTTAACCAACTCAAACCCTTAAAATGACAACAAACTTGTTCTTATTCTATTATTTCCTCTTAAAATATCATAAATTCCCCTCTTAACCAATCATTTCCCTTCAAATATCAATTTCACCCACTGTACTAACAATATACATATTTTTTTTGGTAAAAACCTACAAGATAAATTTCTTTAAAAATCTATATTTAACCGAATAATTTCATTAAAAATCCGTCATTCGGATCATATTTACTATATGTATTCAACCAATCAAATTCCCTTAATATTATCATAAAAATCTAAATTTTACCAAAAAAAATAAATTTTCTTTAAAGTATTACAAAATTGTTATCGATACCCAACATTTTCCATCGAAAATCACCACAATTTCAAGCAATTAAAAAATTCATCAAAAATGACTAAAATCAAATTAAATCTGTTTCCCAAATAAAATTAAATTTCACTAAATTATTGTAAAATCACAAAATATATATCATATTGCTCAAATAACTAAAATTAATCAGTAAATCAAGTATATATTCAATAAAAATTACCAGTCAACCTATAGAGATAATTCAATGATTTTCATAAGTATACTGATAACCACACTGAGCATTCCCTTAAAAATCTCTAAATTATACTACTTTTGTGATTGATATCCATGAAATCAATAAAATTGAAAATGAAAGTAAATAATCGAATCCTTATCTCAAAGATACTTTATTCTTTCTAAGTTTCTCTAAAATATTTTTAAAAATCAACTGAAATCGTTAAAAGTTTGGTTTAATTAACAATAAATGTTAATTAAATCTTGTCTGTGTATTCCAAAATTTGATTGTAGTTTACTGTAAAATACATTAATCACTACCCAATAAACCTCTGAAAAGCTTTACATACTTTCAACTTTTAAACTTTTTTAAATAGATCATAAAATTATAATTAAAATATCATTTACTATTCAAAATCTATCAGTCAAATTGAATTTTAATTGGTAAATAATTATCTTAAATAGATGTTTCATAAACATTTTGTTCCTAAAATAAACTTTTATTTAAAATAATCCTAAAATCAAGTTAAATCTATTAAATTATCAAGAAATTAAGTGCTTCTAAAATTATAGGTTTACCTTCATTTCTTCAATAATTTCTACAAAAACATAATAATTCCCTAAATCCATTAAAATTCAAAAGAAAACCATAAAATTCACAAAATAAAAATGATTCAAAATTTAATAGTAAATGTTAATATCATCTAAAACTTGAATTTCTTCGTTACTTTTCATTACATTGGTTCGCTGTTGTTGTATATTGGTAGGTATTTGTTGTATCATTTCTCTCAATTCCATGGGCATTCGTTGTAATGTCTCTCGTAGCATATCCATTTCTTGCATTACGTTAATCTGTGGGTTTCTCGTAGGATTGTTGGTTCTTTGTTGATTCGGTCCCCTTCTTATGTTGCATCTTCTTGCGAGGTGTCCTTTCTGGCCACAATTGTAATATGTCCTGTTGTTCGATTGTCCGCATATTCTCTCGGTGTGTCCTCTCCTGCCGCATCTTTGACAGTTATAGTTTCGGTAGCATTCTTCCGCTCGATGTCCAGTTCGTTAGCACGTGGTACATGTCTCATTTGCGTTTGGATTGTTCCTGAAATTATTATTATAACTTACCTAGTTATTACCTCCATTTTTGGGATTCCTTGTTGGTGGTGGCTTAAACATCTGCTGCGCTCTGGGAATAAACTGATTCATTGATGGATTCGCATTGCTGCTTGGATTGTTGGTATTTGTACTTGTGATTGGAGTTGTTGATTCGGTTGTCATTGCTGCTACCTGATATCCGAACCCTAGATGTGCCTCACATCTATTTTCGATTGCTACAGCGTTGTCTAATGTTTCTAGTGCCAAGCATCCGAGGTTGGCCCGTATATTCTCTCTTTTAATTCCTCTTATGAAGACATCTACCATTTTGTCTTCTGATGCGCCTTTATCTCCAAAGGCTTCTATCGCGCTTTTTTTTCCTATGTAGGAAATCTAGCATTTTCCTATTTTCTTTTTTCTCGATTCCGAATATTTTCACTAAAAATTCTTTTATCTCTGTCCATGTATTTAATTTTGTTGCATTGCTTGCTTCCTCTACGAATACATCCTGTGCACTCCCTTTCAAATATAAGGGTAGTTACTCTTTTACTTTTTGATCTGACCAATGACAAATGGTCTTGTATACTTCAAATTCTTTTATAAATGTGTCCAGTTTATTGAGATTGCCGTCGAAAGGCTCTCCCCTGAATTTTTCTCTAAATTCTCCCATTGATACTGTGTCAGGGTTTGAATTGGTTGACATCTTTGGGTTGTTGTCTTGATTCTCTTCTACTTCTTCTGCGTTTTCTGATTCTGAGTTTTCTATGTGATTCTCTTCGTTAATTATTTTGGTTCCTTGGCTGCTACTAAATTCGAAATCGTTTGGTCCGCTTTCTGATCTGGTTCCTGTTACTGCTACAGTTGATGCTCCTGTATTGGTGCTTCTGCTGCTTATTGCTTTTCTCTTTTCGTCTTTTTCTAGTAGGCGTTCTTCTCTTTTCTTTCTGCTTTTGCTTCTTATATCAATGATTACGGTTATCTGTTTGTTTGGCTGTGCCTTATCGTTGTGACTTCTGGTTTATTGATTATTTTCTTCTGCCTTGATTTCTTTGAAATTACTTTGGGTTGCTTTGCGATTGCTCTGAGACTGCTCTGCCGTTTGCTCTAAAAATAAATAACACTTCCAGTATTATAAATAATTATAATAAAAAAGTCCAGAACTTTCTGGAAGAAAATTGTTCGTTGTTTATCCAAACTGAAAAACGTGCAGTTTATGAAAAAATGTCCCAAAAGAATTCTCGAGAGGGGGTTCAATCGATGATTTATTAAACATAACTAAAACCAACGCTGACCCACCTCACCAAAACCAACACGATGAACCAATATACGCGAATATAACACAACTTAAATGTAATAACCCAACCATAATTAATAACGAGCCAATATACGAAAATACAGCCCACTTTAGTGCCAAACCCAAACCTCGCACACCGACCCCTGCCCAATTCAGAAACCAGATTAGGATACTAAACACACACCTATGGACACGTTTTAAAAACAACCCAAATTTCTCCAACTACATCCGTAACATAAACAATACATTTACGACGCTGCCCATCGAACAAACCAACCTAATAAACCATTTTACCACAACCCCATTAGACCGCCCCAACAAACCATCAACAAACAGTTACGAGCTTCTGGCAACATACGGTGAACCTCCCCATCCCCCATATATGACTCATAAGGACCACAATAAACAACCTGCCATCCCACCTAGGACCAACCATATTACCCCTAAACTTATACAGGCTACTCCACCGATTAACATACATGCATACTTACCCATAAACCCCAACCAAACTACTACCACGAATATCCCACCTCCTATACCCCAACTGAAAATATTGACCAATCTACACATAACCTCTCAACCAGGCAACCAGCTGTCCCACCTATGATTGTAACCACTACGACCACAAAAAATATTCCAAATAAAGTAATTACCCCTAGAGACACAGTACCCCAATTTGTCCACCCTGCCATACCCACGTGCAACCTACAATTATTACACCAAAACAACCTTGACGAAATTACTAATAACCTACCACCAATCCCCGCTAGGCTTCATAAAACACCTTCATCAATTGAACCCCTCAAAAATTATAAGAATAATAGTAATAAAAATAACAATAATAATAATAATAATAATAATAATAATAATAATAATAATAATAATAATAATAATAATGATAATAAAAATAATAATAATAATAATAATAATTATAATAATAATTATAATAATAATTATAATAATAATAATAATAATAATAATAATAATAATAATAATAATAATAATAATAATAATAATAATAATAATAATAATAATAATAATAATAATAATAATAATATTAATAATAAAAATGGTCAACAGAATGACTATCATACAAATCAAGGTCAACAGAATGACTACAAATCTAATAATAATGGTCAAAAGAATGACTATATTCAATTCCCACCTCTACCTAACAAAATTAGGAAAAATATAGATAAATGTTTTAAAGAAACAGATAAGAAAGCCTCTAGAGCCCCGTGCAATCACCACAATATTACCCAGACCAAAACAATTAATAAAAGAGTCGACATCACGAACCAATTTAACATTGTTTCTAGTCCACCAAATCACAACCCTCCTACCTTAATAAGCGCAGACAGAACAGATACCCCAATGGCCCCAGACCAAAAAACCGAACTAAAGACAGCAGAAACAGCCCCCGATATAACCTTTAATAAAAGAGACAAACATATCTTTAAAGAAATAAATAGAATAATAGAGCATAAGTCTAAACAAACGACAGATAACCTAACCTCAGACTTTCTAAATCAGGTAGATGAACAACAAAAAATTATAATAGAAACCCAACAGATGATACGAGACCTAAATCGGAAACTAGACAACAGTAGCCCACGAATAATTATGACCAATGATACAAAATTCATGACCTCACACTCTGAAAACCCAAATCCACCAACCCCTCCCCAAATAACTGACCCACACTCCAAAAATTTCAAAAACATCTCCCAAATATACCCTGGCTTCAATGTAAATGACCTGGAATTCACTCCAACGCCCGCCCAATTAAACCCGTGCTACGACATAGATGACGTACAATTCACTCCAACCCCAAACCAGGACATGAACTCTCCAATTAAGTGCCACCAACCTTCTCTTAATAACTCCATAGAGACAATATCTGAAGTAGACGATGATATAGACATCCACATGGAAAAAACCACAGCACCAAAAAATAGAAATATGATTGTTGACTTGGACGCCCAAGAGACCACACCTTTAGAAACCTACTCTCCCCTATCCCATACCATAGACTCCTCACAATCCCTCTTCTCGCAGCCTAAGAAAAAATTAACACAGTCAATAGTAATGCAATACCCTGAAATGTTTTCCGCCAACGAAGCACCTGACCTTAATGGCCACTTCGAGTTATATTTTGCTTTAGAACCCAACGTAGACAGACACGATGTAGCCAACCCCAACAACGCAATGACATCTCAACCACCAATTATATCCACTACCACAGAAGAACCTACCCCCTCCGAACCTATCAAAAATATACTTCTTTCTAATGAACAATTAATAACGCCCAACACCAGATCTCCATTCCTCCTTCGAAATAGAGACCCCATCTTCAAACTCGGAAGCGAAGGGTACCTTAAGTGCGTGGTAAGTAACTGCAAAACTGGCAGAAAAATAGGACCTTTAATGTTGGACAAACAACACAACCACATGCACTCTTATCACCAAAAATCCATTAAGCCGACTGACACATTTGAATGCCTTATATGTACTCGAAATAAGGTAAAACCAACCAATATTAGCCTTAAAAACATAGAAAATCACCTGACAGAAGTCCATAAAGACAAAGAATTTCCGGCACCAAAGAGCAGTATAACGATAAGAGGAAAATACTAGCCTTTGACATGAATGAGGAGGGTACGCTTGTCTGTGCTTATTTGGGGAAGAAGGCGCAATGTGATATACACCTGACCTTTAACACTGACCTAAATGAAATTAATAAACACATAATCTCTAAACATAAGAAAAAAACCTTTGACCATGAAAATAGTGTAAGATGCTACTGCGGCATGACAATAGACATTCATCACACTAACTCCCATCTCTCATAAGAATAATAACACCACCATAGAGATTGAAAATGACCCACCGACTCATATCCCAGCAACCAATGCTGACATTAGCACCGACTGACTATCCCAACACCACATCTCGATCTTTATGCTTACCTTTGCTACTCTACCTTCAACAATCTTCATAGATAGCTTTATAGGTAAGGCATACATTAATAAGAATTTTGAAACCTTCTTCTCGGCCTTCCCTTTCCATAGATACCCTAACTGGAATGACCTTCTTTGGCCTATGAACCCTGAAAAAAACCTATGGATTCTCTTCTATATAAATAAAACCTCTGGCATAGCAACAATTATCGACCCGACCTGCGAAAATAGCACCTTGAAACACCAAACAATGACCTCATCAATAGTATCTGTTCTGACCACCCTGCAAAACATCATCGAGAAAACCACAATTAAGGTCACTGAAGTACCATACCCTCAATGCCAGTTAATTAAAGACTCTAGCTTCTACATATGCCACTTTGCCTCATGTCTAGTTAAGAACACCCCCATAACATTACCCAACATAGGAATAATTAAAGAAAAATTAAATAATATTATAATTAATATAATTAATAATAAAAAAGATGTCTCTGACATCACTAAGTATAGTACATTTATTAAAGACCTAATAATACAAACAAAAAATAATAACATAACGCCTGACGACAGCCTAAAAGAATTCTATAGAATCCATGAAGCGACTAATCCTAAGAAATATAAGACCAAGCACGCAGCTCCGAATTTCATAGTAAACAAGGACAAGAAGAAACTAGTATTCGAGCTACGGCAAGGCTTTGATCTTAGGCAAAAAGTCACTATAGGTAGGATACTTTACCCCCTAAGCAATATAAGCACCACACCCCCACTTGACGACTTAATTAATAACTTCTCAAAAGAACCCAAACATATGACCAACATACTGCACAGAGAAACACAAATCCTATCCCCGGAATACCGATCACACACGAAGATCAATGCGGAAGAAATGGAGAAAAACTTCAGCCAACTGGACACCAGCTCCTCTCCAGGAAATGACAGAATCACATACGCTGACTGGAGAAAAATGGATCCAGACTTCGAATACCTGACGGAGCTATTCAATCAGATTATCAGGAATGGACGAAGCCCAACGGCTTGGAAGACCTTCAGAAACAAACTGATCATAAAACCGGGGAAGGAACATGCACCGCATGAAGTATCCTCTTGGAGACCTCTTGCCATCCTTGACACAACTTACAGATTCTTTGCCTCTATCATAAACAACAGGCTACTGTCCTGGATAGGGGTGAACAATTTGTTAAGTAGGAACCAGAAAGCAGTGGGTACTCCGGATGGGTGCGCTGAACACAACACAGTTATCTCTCTGGCAAAGGAATGGGCAATCAGGAATGGGTCGGATATAAACCTCGTGTGGCTAGATCTCGCCGATGCTTTTGGAAGCATCCCCCATAATCTGATCTGGCATAGTTTGTCGAGATTGAAATTGAATAACACAACAATAAACCTAATTAAGGAAATGTACACAGACTGTTTCTCAATATACGAATGCGAAAACAAAAAGACAAAACAGATTAGGGTGACCAATGGGGTTAAACAAGGATGTCCCATGTCCATGACCCTTTTTAGTCTATTTATTGACTTCATTATCAAAAATATTTTGATTGACCACCCACTAGTTATTAATAAACACAATATAAGCATAATGGCATACGCGGATGATATAGTATTAATATCCAAAACCAGAACACAGAGGAGAGAAATGATTAAAGATATTATTAAATACACCGACATGGCCACTTTAAAATTTAGACCAAGCAAGTGTGGATATTTCCAACTAAAACGCAATCACACTGACACCTCACTTAAATTATATAATGAAAATATTCCGATCATAGGAGAAGATAACATATATAAATACTTAGGGGTAGACTTTGGCCAAAAGGGCAAGCATAATATAGATGCCACCCTTGAGTTAGACATTAAAGACACAGAAAAACTTTTCAACTCTGACCTACACCCAACTCAAAAAATCCAAGCCTATAAGACATACATTCACTCCCGACTAATATTTCTTTTTAGAAACTGTCACATTAATCACATGATACTAGATAGTAATAGGAATAAGATAGTGCAACATAGGGAAAAACAAATGGGCTTTGATCAAAAAATAAAACGTAAAATTAAAGACACCCTACAAGACATTCATCAAAATATTAATAATAACTTTATCTATGCCAACATTAAAATGGGAGGGTTAGGAATAGTCCCTAGTATTGATGAATACTTCATACAAAGTATAGCCCACCTTATTAAAATATTAAACTCCACAGATAGGGGAATGAGAGATTTCATAATTAAAGAACTAATAAATATTACCCAAGGTAGATTCCCCAACCACATGTCAGATATCGACCTATCACTTAAATAGCTAAATGCGGAGATTAAAGGGGATAAATATGTGCACAAAACAATCTTTTCAAAATTCCATAAATCCATACGTAGGTTAAATGAAAAATTTAATATTATTATTAAAATCATTCTAGTAGAAGAGCGCTTTGAGCTAGAAATTAAGGGGAATAACTTTGCGACCACTATAGATATAGATTCGCTTAAAGAGACCTCTAATATACTCCATGACCTCACTAGTGAGTGGTATGCTGAACAGTGGTACCTAATGACTTGTCAAGGACACATAGCTAAGACTATAGGAAACAATAGGCAATTAGCATACCTTATCAAACATAATGTACTTAACGACCAACAGTTCTACTTTTTGATCAAAGCCCGTAATAATATGCTAAGTCTCAACTATAATACTCATAGAGTTAAGGAAAGCGCAAATACATTATGTAGACTTTGTAATAAGGAACCTGAAACACAGGCACATATTTTCAACCACTGTACCCAAACATGCAATGCTAGGAGAAATAAGCACAACAACGTGATGGAAAAAGCTAGTGAATACTTAATCTCTAAGGGGTTCCTTGTAGACGTAGAAAAACCACCACCAGGCATCGAAACGCGACTACGACCATACCTAATTATAAAATCAAAGAGAAATAAGTTAATCCACATCCTAGACATTAAGGTACCCTACGACCACCTTGTTAACTTCGAAAGCGCTAAAGAGGAAAATTATAAAAAATATAAAGACCTGTCGCTAGAAATAGGTAAAGCTAATAACTGTCATACAACGGTAAGCGCACTAGTGGTAGGCACACTAGGATCATGGGATGACAGAAATAATAGTACCCTAGCTAAAATAGGATTAAATATGACAGAGGTCAAAAAATTAGCTAAAATCTGCATGACAACTGCAGTAATATCCAGTTACAGAATATACATGGATCATTTAACCAATTGGATAGATAATATAAGCACACAAAAATTGATGCCTCAAGCACTGAGTGCTTAGAAGCACCAAAAAATCTACTTAATGAAATATCATTCCTTTTTAATATTAATACTAATAATAATAATTATATCAATACTAATAATAATAATAATAATAATAATAATAATAATAATAATAATAATAATAATAATAATAATAATAATAATAATAATAATAATAATAATAATAATAATAATAATAGTAATAATAATAGTAATAGAAAAAGAGGGATGATATTTCACAAAAAGATATAATAGAATAGTAAAATGTACCCACGTGTACCTAGTGGCATAGCATGCTTATTAGTGCATCCCTAAAGATGAAGGAAGATAAAAAATGTCACTTGGGGTATGGCATACTTCCAAGTACATTAATAAAATATTAACAGTAACACAAAATAAGGTTGGGTTATTAATGACACTTGATGTCATTAATAACCTTGTGATACGAATGTTATTAATTAATAAAAGTGAGGGTAGAAGCACTGGATGCTCGCTAGCCTACACTCTCCTACCCATAAAAAGCAAAATAATGGGTACGAGACCACGTAGCTCCCTATAGAGCACTGGCACTTAGATGCCACTGCCTATTATTTAGAGGACAATGAGATGATATTTAGCCAATATCATCACATCAGCAGACATAACCAATCAAAGGTATGTCTGTGAAGCATCGCTAAATGATGCTCAAAATTGGCTCTGAACCGGCATGGGCTGGAGGAGGGGATTGGCGGGAGTGCTGTCAATTCAAGCGAAGTGTTGTGATGGCGACAACTGATGCTCCCCAAGGGGAACACAGTAACATCATTAAAAAGTAGAAACACAAAAACCAGCAGAAACACTCACGTTTCAGCTTATCCGAAAGGATTGTGCCTACTCTTTGGAGAGGCTGGTAAAACCAAGCTTGGCTCACTATACTCTAAACGAATTTTCTACTCCGTTTACTATACTATATACGTTATTATTCCTTGTTCGCGTTTTCCGTTGTGATCATTTTCGTCCGATTCCCCCCGTCTATGGGCCTTTATCTAAATTCTATTATCTTTTTCCATTGACGCGCTATGGCCTTAAATTTATCGTCTCATCTGGCGCTCTTTGGGCCTTTATAATTTATCTCCTATATTGGCTCTCTATGGCTTTCTATATCTAATTCGATTTACTGGCTCTCTTTGGCCTTCTATATCTAATTCGGATTTGAGTTTCCGTCAGTGACCTGTTGGGTGGCTTGCCTGGTGAACAAGTTTGAGGCCTCACACTGACTCTCAATCCGTGTTCGTCTCTTGATAGCGCATTTATCCGGTTACGCCATTCGGATGTTCAGTACTCGGTGTGGGATCCGGGTTTTTGTACCAAACTCCTTGCTAGGTTAATTATCAAAAATCATTCCCTCAGTACTCGGTGTGGGATCCGGGTTGTGTACCTCGAAGAATATAAAAGAATAGAAAAGCCTAGACGTTCGACCAAGTTCCAAAAGCGGTTTACTTGATTTCCCGAATAGTGAAAAGAAAAGAAAGAAAATTTGGGCGCTGTAATTCTTAGTATCTCCATCTACTGTCAGTCCGCCCCGCGTCAGATTTCCAGCTATGCTTGGCTGCTTCAATCTGATCCTTAGGAGGACCTTTCGAGTATGAACCATTTACCGGTTAGTTCACATCTCACCTACCGCTTGGTGTCCTCGATACTCAGTCTGGGATTCGGGTTGTGTATCGAGTACCTACCCAGCATTATATAAATTTTTGGTTCATACTCGGTGTGGGTATCCGGGTTATGTATCGAGTGGTTCAGCGCTACCAGTCCCTTGGCTGATAACATCCTGAACTCAACAGTCCGTCGCTGTCCTCTCGTGCCTCACCACCAGCTAGGGAAAATATATTTCTAGCTACCTGAATTGAATAACGTAAAATATGAATTAAAGCTAACAAATATTAAGTGAATCGAGAATTGCTTAAAATAAATTAGACGGTAAAATTTCTCAATGATGAGATGAAATATCAATTAAATATTGGGAACTACTTGAAATAAATGGAGTCTGGATTATTCACTGACCAACAAATATACTTAAAAGATGAAAATATTCACTGAAAATGAATTTTACTTAAAAAATGAATGAATTACTATTATATTCAATTAAAAATTATTAACAATTGAGTTGATTTCATCGGTTAATTATATTTAAATAAGGATATATATGTTTTGATGAATACTTATGCGCGGAAGAATAGTTATTAAAAACAATAAACGCGCGCGCATATACTAATCCGGCGAATATTCAACAAATCAGGCGAATCTAATACTATAAACCATTATTCGGTTAGTAAATGGTATAAATACTTACCTGTAATATAACTCCATCAATTATATATTCAATGACGGATAATACAACCCACAAAAATGACAGAGGTACGAATGCGAAACGAGTTAAATCCTATCGAGCCTTGATAGGAGCAGATCTCGACTACGACCAGATCGATCATGGGCAAAGTAATTAGAATTTCGTATCTAAAATTACATAATCGAATAATTAAATCAAAGATTGTAGAACACCTACCTTAATCTTTCAACATATGAGAATTCCATTTGATTTATGTTTTCAAATTAACAGTATTCAAATAATCATTGCCTCGCCTAAGATCAAACCCAACCGAGTCCGAATGGTTGGATGATTCCCGAACTACTCTGATGGTTCCAGGCCGGTTTGCAGCACAATATCACCAAGCGCTCTGGGATTGCGACTATATGTTATCCAGATTCGGAAGCAATGAATGGCCTTACCGGAATATGCGACAGGACAATGAGGCGGAGATCCCGAGCATTGTCATCGCGGAGCCATTGCAAATGAAGAAACTATATCAGAGCCTCACCACGGCCCAACATGGGTGGAAGGATGAGAAAGCGCTGAACCTGGCTCAACGAACCCAGATTCGAGGGCTAGAAGTCACGTTATCAGCGTCTCAGAAGGGGAGTGCGGTGACGTACCCATTAGTATTTGCCCCGGCACAGCTATCGTACCGAGACCGGAACCGTCCCTATGAACAAAAGAAACAATCGCAGCCACATTCAAGGCCGGGTAGAGCCGAAAGGGAGCGAAGACCAATTCAACAAGCGAACATCCAAAAATTACATATTATAATTGAAATCTAAATTGTATAATATTATAATAAAAAATTTTTGGTTTTAAATCTTTCCTTGAAGTAGTTCATTTTAATGTATGGAATAAACTAAATAACTATCTTGACAAGTAGGTAATTAAGGGACCAGAAAAGTAATAAGATGAGCAGAAGCTTTCCAACGGACGCTCGATTTAACCCGATATGAGGATAGGCCTTAACAGTTCTGTAGTCAGAGCTCACCTTTGGCGGTCTCATAACCAATGGTTGCAGTTCCAACATTGCATAGCAACGGGTAACCATTGGCGGTCAAGAAAAACTTGTATGTAAAAGGGTCAAGGTCAGAAACCACTAGCCCTACATGACGTTACAATTTTTCAACACCCCCTCCACTCGTCACAAATGTATGATTCCCTCCACCCCTAAGGTGCGTAACGTCATTTATGGACGGTCACTATAGCGTTGAAGTATGAACACAATAAAGTTCTTAAATTTATGTAGCAAATTAATAATCTATTTTCTTAAAAATTTTGGAAAATAAAATGTGTTTAGGTCAAATATGAGGATTATTTTATAATGAAATATATAACTTTTATTTAATAAGTAAATTTGATATAATAATATTATTTTATATCTTTCAAAAAGTAAATTTTTTACTTGAATCTTCTTCTCAGTAGACACGTGTTTGTTTTAATATACATACAACTCAAGAATATTATTTAATAATATAAAATCAAGAAATTATAAAATATTATTAAATTACTCATTTATTTTATGTATTACACAAATTTCTATTTGTAATTATTTCCAATTTGTTTTAAAACTTTCCTTCTAGTTTTAATTAATTTGTAATTTTGTTAGGAAAGTAATCTATTTTCAAGAAGCGCAACGATGCAATTTAGTGATAAAAGTAATTATAAATCATAAATACACATTCAGTTAAAAATTTTGATGCAGATATTGCTAGCAGTCAAACAATAGTTTCCGAAGCCCCATTAATTCCTAATAATAATTTTAAACGGCCATTTATTTGTCAGAAAGTCGTTGAATTTTGTTATTGTTGTGGAATTGGATGGTTATTTGAAAAGCCAAACTCAATAAAACCTTGTCACAATAGTAACGCTAGTTACATGTGGTGTAATTCTGACATATGTGGAAGTATCTGTGCTTTATTCACTTGGTTACTTATCCTACATCCTTGTTTCGTTCTTTTATTCATTGTTTTCATACCAGTGGATTCAAATTATTTTCGAATTATCAATGGATTTATATTTTACTTTCTTGCCATAATGGCAATGCTTTCACATATCAAATCGGTATTTACAGATCCGGTACGTTTTATAAATATTTTTTTTTGGTTAAAACTAATATTTTAAAATTTAAAATTAATATTCAGATTTTAATATTATATAAATTTAAATATTAAATTAGAATTTTCTAGATGTAAAAATTATTTCATTAATTTTTATGCTATATTTACTTAAAATTGTGTCGTAACAACTGATTTAAAGGGGCACTTTAGCATAACCATTCCAGCCCCCCCCCAACTGCCTAGTATTTATTATATATCCATTTGTAATTCGGAACGATTCAATTATTATAGTAAGCTATGTTAATGGGAGAAAAAGATAATTGATTAGGTTTATAACGTTCCATTTTTGGGGGGTAACTCGGTGATATCAATAAATTCCATCATCTGATTAATCAACCAAATTTTGAACGCTTACTAGTATTTTGTTATATTACAATCGATTGATATAAAATATAATCACTGCTCCCGGTTTGCTGCTGACCTTGCTGATTCCCGGTGGTTAATCTAGTCAGTAATCCATTGATTTGCACGATAGTTCCGAGAGTTAATACCGCCACTGTGAGCCTTAATTCGGGCCCGTGAAATGTATTAAAAACGTCCTTTTAATGGGGCCATAAAAAGTATGAAATAATCAATGACCAAAATTTCCGCAGTTGGTTCCAAATGTTCCTTCGAACGGGGCAAGCCTCTTTGGAACTTTGGGTCCGTATCTAAGGTTTCCTGGATGAGGTGACTACCAAATTTTGCTGGGGAATTTGTTCTTATCGTCCCCTTCTTACGATCCGTATAACAGCACAGATCGATAGAATAGTGTTTTTGGAAAGTTTTATAATATTTATAATTCATGCTATTATCAAAATTTGATTATTTATAATATTTATTACAGTTGTCGTATTTGTGCGGTAGGTAACAGAGGGGCACCCCAACACGTAATAATGCAATTGCGATTTCATCTATAAATAAATATTTAAAGTAAAAAATTGTTTAATTTTACACGAAAGCACTGAGAAGCTTATATTTTGTGACATTTATCAATAATATTCGATTTTCAAACCAAATCAATATGTGCATTTAACCAAATGTTATTAATAAAGAATTTAAACTGCTCCTAGTCCAATTGCCGTTAATCTATATCAGCTGGCAATCATTGGCATTCAATAGAATAATCATTAGTTGCAATTGTGCAAAAATCAATAAATATGCAAACTTTATTAGCAGCACACTGAATGGACATCTGATAGTAATCAAACTAGTAGTGGTCAATAAAAGACAAACACTTGTAATTTGAATAAACTTTTATTTGGTTATCCATAAAGAGGCCTGAAATGCACAAATACTTCTTTAGTGATTTATTGCAATATTTAATTCTAATTTGAACAGTTAGGAAAAGAAAAGTCGATCATTGATATTATTGAAAACTATTTTGGTACTGTGCGTATATTAAATGAAATTGATTTTGATTAATTTGGCTTTAATAAGCCTTCGATACCTTTTAAAAGTATAAATAGGCTTTTTTTATAAACTTTGATTTAAATCCTGCTGAAACTTTCAACTCGCAGTGGCTTCTAATAAAACGGATGACAAAAAAATTCCAAGTTGTTTTCGTAAAATTGGATGAGCTTTGAGATTCGACACGTTGGAGGAATACTATGGTAACTGATTAATTGACTGAATAAAAAAATTAGTTACAATAGTGAAGATAGATACAAATATGAAGAAGTTATATTATTAGAAAATATTATACGGTAAAAGTTATCTGATAAAAGTTGTGTAATGAGAGAAAAATTCATGTAATTAAACTCTACATCAAAATCTTTAAAATTAAATGAAGTTTATATATATATATATATATACGTTTTACGTTCATCCCACCTTTAAAGAATTTTAGGATCCAAAACACATTCACAGAGTTAAGGGCTACCGATCTATTTTCTTTTCAGCTTCATACTTTTTGGGTTTCGGGATAAATTTCGTTAGATATCGGAAATTATTATATAAATTGACAAAAAACGGATTTACAGATGTTTGTCATTAAATAATTTTTTAAGAATTTTTAATCAATCCAAATTTTAAATGAATCAGATAAGTTTATATGTTTATTATTATTATTAAGTATTTATATTTCGCGGGTTGAATCTACTAGAAATTATTTCCTAAGATTATGTTAACTCAAGAATTATCAATAAAAATGATCAGATCATAAAGTTACTTCTATAAAGAGGGATATTAATTTCACGCTTAAAGCACTTTTACAAAAATTAACATATAAGAGAGGGATAAAAAGTTTTTTACGTTTGTACCTTTTTGCATAATTTGCGGATATTATATTAGTTTATGATCCACCATTATTAATTTACAGTTTTTCTCAATTTATTGCGCCAATATAAAAAATTTTCAGGTTTAGAGCCATCGAGAAATCTCAAATCGGCGAGGAAATAGAAGGGGTTTATTTTGTATTCGAGTATAGCTTAGAGTAGTACTGAGTAAAAATCTTCATTAAATATATCTTTATTTATTGTAACTTCATTTTTGAATATTAAATACGATAATTAAAATTATTGTATAAATAGGCAAAAAACGGATGTTTGTCATCAATCAATAAACTTTAATTATTTTAAATCAATTCAAAAATTAAATGAATCAGATATATTTATTATTATTATTAAACATATATATTTCACGGTATTTCACAAACAAATTTAAAGAAATCCTAAAATAAAACAGTTAATTAAGCAGTTATTTATGATTCTAACATAGTTTCTAATATTATGAAAGGCTTATCAGTGAGGGAAATGTCCCTACCACAACGCTTATCTGAATTGCCATTTGTGCTCTCAAGTTTTAAATATCCGATTTTTTATTTTTAATCACTAAATAATGAATTGCTATAAGCAGTATTGTTAAAAGCAAAAGAAAGTTAGCGGAATAATAATAATAATTCAGGGAACTGTGGAGAAAGGAAATGCCACAGAGGAAAATATTGAAAAATTGCAAATATCTGATAGGCCCATGGTCAGGTGTGTCAAATGCAACTCAATAAAACCTTCTCGTGCTCATCATTGCAGGTAAATCGTTTTTTAAACAAGGAAATTCGGTGTTGTATTTTGTTAAACGATAAGAACTTATATTTAAGTAATGGCAAAATAATTGTTAGGTGGGAAATTTTTGATGAATTTATAGAAATTCAATTTTACTTCGGTATAGGTTAAGGCTAAAATAGGTTAAGCATAACATATTCTGACACACGAGTCCTAGGGAGAATGGTCTTTGAAATTTCAGAAATATCGAAGGTGTTATCACGAAAGGTTCCCAGAACATTGCAAAGTGCGCCGACATGTGACACATCATAATTAATGCACTCGCCATTCCTTGTATTAACTGCCTATAACATTTTTCTTTGTTTTCATTTGATTCATTATTACTAGACAAATAAAAACAAACATTGAAATTCTTTTTCCAAAATTGCACTTTCCAATAAGTTTACATAACATGAATTGATTTTAAATCTATTAATAATTATAATTAAATTATATAATCAAAATTCAACATTAAAACGATAATCATTAATATACAATATTACAATTGAATTTTAATAAATTTATTAATTTTTCTTTCAAATGAAAATTGACCAATCATTTCAAAATAAATTGAAAATATTTTTCGTTATATGGCGGCTATTTAGGAAATTATTTCTTGATCTGTTAGTAGAATTTATTATTATCTTTTTATGCAATATATCCCTTATAAATTAATGTTTTTGTTTTAATTTATCTACTGAAATAAACTTTCAATTATTAAGTTTTACAAAGCCTTGTAGTATCACCGGAAAGCAATTATTAACACATATTATTTATTAGGTGTTTCCTATATGTTTGTCATTCATTATATTAAATTAAAATTCTACAATATATTATTTGTAATCGATTACATGATATTTTTATTTCAATGTTATTTAAAAATTGAATTAAATAGTATTAAATTAATTTTATTCAGTGATCCAGTATTTTCCTTTCGTTACGAATTTAAAATGTTTTTTTTTCATTTTACTTTATCTTTATTTTTTTTTAGATTATATTCCAATGCTTAGTTTTATAGTATAAAAATAAATAAAGATAAATAAATAGCAAATAAAAATAAATCAATGGTTAACAAAAATAAAAGATTTACTGATAATACCAAACAATTATATCAAACCTAATTTTTTGTTTCTTTTTATTTTAATGGAAAAAATTCTTCAGTTAAATTTATAGAGAAATTGTTGCATTTGAAAAATTTATGACATAATCTGTGATCATTGTTTCCATTTCTGCATTTTTGATGAACATTTTATCGCTAATTGCATAATTTTCTTTCAATTCTCATTTTGTGTGGCATGATTAGGTCATCTCTGTTAATTTGATGATACTGATAAATAATGTATTAATGCATAATAATATCTCTGCATCAGCTATGATGCTGAACGCACTGGTTATCAATTTAAATTAACTTCACTTTAAAAGTAATAACGGATAACTCTTAATAGTATGACCAAAAAAAATGTTTTCTTAGTTTTAAATTTAATTTGGTCATACTATTTGGATTAAAATAAATGAAATATTCAATCAGTTAAATCATTATAAGAATAGTCATACTATTAGGAGTTATCTGTTAGTTATTGCTTTGTAGTAAATAACCACTGTATAAAATAGTCATATCAATATTTTCTTTATAATAATTAATAACTGTACTCGATAAATAATAAGGAAAACAATATTTTTGTAAAATAATGTGTTTTTAAACAATAATTTTCAAACCCAAGCGTATTGTCTGTATTTTTCAATCCGAAAGACTTTAATAATAACCAAGAGTGAAATGGTACAACTCGTACGCAACAAATATAGTGTATATTCAAAATAGCGTAAATTAAATATGCAAGTATATTTAAATACTCTCAAATAAATGTTTCGTGATTTTGAACTTTATTAGGTTTTTTTGTTTACCGTAAATGCCCTGTCACATTTCTTTTATGATTACACCGCTTTTTAGGACTCATTTTTTCAAAAATATTTATTTACAGCTACGCCATTATATTGTCTACTACATACCGGTACAACATCTTAAAAATGTTGCGAACCACTGACGTATATTATAAATTAGTTAAATTTTGTAAAATCTTCAATGAAGAAATATCCAACTGGGTAAAGATTTCTTGGGATAAAATCACTAATGACTGCTAGAAATATACTTTGCATGAGACATCTTAATGAAATCTCGTGCTTTAATGAAAGCTGTTGTTTAATATGAGAGAATGGATCGTAAATTGTAAAAAATTCAAGATCTTGATCAACAATGCTGATAAGACATTAATGAAAATGATAAAATAACTTTTAGAATAAATTATGAATTGATTGATTTTCTTGAACATTATCTCAAATTGCTCATGAATTAAGGAAAGATTCGAATTATGATAATATATTATATTTTCTGTATTTGACATTTAATTTATTTATACTAATACAAAAAATAAAAATAAAAATAAGTGAAATATTTAAAAAAGAAAACATGTAAAGGTGACCAAAAATAGATTTTGATAATTAATTTATTTTACCATCTGAAAAATCAAAAATAAAATTGTATATCTCGATAGCTGTCTGAGGTAATAGAAGAATTAGGGATGACCCAAGGAGTGGACAAGAAGTAGAGATTAAAAGTCAAAAGAATTATCTGCAATTAGATGGCAGAGTATTACATTGAAATATAAATTTGATAAGAGAAGAGAAATCAAGACAAAATTTGAAACAAGAAGTCTAGAATTAAATCAAGGAAGTTACAAATTTGAATCAAAGACAAATAAAAAGACAAAAGAAAGAAAGGAAAAAGAGCTTATCTACTAGATTTATACTAGTATGTATAAAATTAATAATAGTGTCAAGGTATCCGAGTCGAAACAAGCTAGTAAGTATTTCAATTATTAGTTTAGAATTGGTGGTGAAGTTTTCATGTATTTGAACTTATTTTCAAAAGTGATATTCTTTATAAAGTGTTGCAATAAGCACTCATTATTATTTGGTTTTGGTATTGAATAATTGGTGTTATAATTGTTATTATCATTTGTGCTAATAAATAAAAGTCTATGTTACCTGAATTTCGATGTTATTTTTACCAGATAAATTATGGCACTGTTAGACTTTACATTTCAAATATTTCAAATAGTCGAAGGCACTTAAGTATATTTGATGTGACGATGTTATAGCTTAATCACACATAGATAAGGTCGTTAGATAAGTTTCTTTATTAAAAGTTATTTAAGCTTAAAAAAGAAAAGTAATTTTTGTGATGTTAGGTATAGTTCGTTGGAAACAATTTTCTACTTTGAATATAATCCATTTATTTCCAGTGTGTGCCAAAGATGTGTTAGAAAAATGGATCATCATTGTCCGTGGATTAACAATTGTGTTGGTGAAGACAATCAGAAATACTTTATAATGTTTACAGTAAGAATCATAATTTACGTTCTTAAAGATTTTAATAGAGATAAAACGAATATTATTTTCATAACTAACTTCGGTTTTATGATAATATATTTTCTTTTCTCTACCTAAAATGTTTTATCCAAAATCACAAGCTTGTCATAGAATTATATGCAGTTTCTTTTTTATTAAAATAAAATAAAATCAATTTAAAATATCCAATTTTTATTAATTAAATTAATTAATATGGCATTTCATTTACCTTCATTTAGATTTTAACTACAGATCAATGTTTTTTTACCAAAAATGATCAGAATCAAGATATTATTTGAAGTGTTTGATTGTGATAATTCGATAAAAGTAACACTTTAAGAGTTGGTACCATAAATTTGTGTTAAATAGGAATTTTAGTCGAAATCTAAATGAAGATAAAAGAAATTTTAATAGAAATAACAAATCAGAGGTGAACTTAAAAGAAAAATGATTTTCAAATGGCATTATATTTTTTAATAAATAAAAAAGTCATTTGAAAATTAAAAGAAATCAGTGGTCAAAATTAAAAGTTCATAAATGATTTTAATGATAATTAATAATTACAACGCAATCTTGATCAAACTTCCCTCTTATATGCGCGGCTGCTTACTGATTTTTTCAAAGTTGCACAGATATTTTTGTATTAAGGCACATATTTCAAAAAAATTCTAATTTAGGAAATAATTCAAAAATATGGTTTTTAGCATTTTTTATTTCTAATAATAAGTTACAAATAATATTTAAAGATTTTATAAAAACATTTTAAACATGCAATTTATCTAATATGTTAAACACAAGATAAATGGCATTGAAACGTCATAAAATGTGATATAATCTGACATCCATTGAAACGCCATCTCTTTGGTTTGATCCTAATACTGGTGGACAGCGTTCTTTGCGCTTGGAGTGTAATTTGGGTTTGTAATTTGCTTAATTCACTTACAAAAATACTTTCAAATTATTAATATCGAATTTTGAACAAAGTGTGAAGTGCTATAATGTATTAAATTATAAAGTTATAAATATAAATAAATTTTTTTTTTATAATATCTGCATTTATTACATTTAGGAATTAATTTTAAAAAAATTTAAATAAAAAATGTCTAAAAGAAAATTGGAAAATTTTATGAAAAATCCTGCTTCAAATTAATATGAAATTGTTTTCGAAAAATTGTGGAAATCCCATCATCAAATAAAAACAAGCTGTTAAATTAAGAGATGTTTTGCTATATAATAAAGAAACTGAGGTTTTATGTACATTTTGTACACATCAAAAATAGAACGAATGGAAATTGGATTATTTAAAACAAGGATGGCTAACACGCAGCCTATGTTGCCTACAGTGTATAATTTTACGGCGTGCGAGATTCATTAACCCTTTCTAAGGTGGTTGCAATATACTGTACACCATTTTAAACTAATAAAAATATCTAAGTGTAACACTGTCTGTAATAATTTTTACTTTTGGTACAACTACTGACATATATTGAGCCTCTTTTGTTTTTTTTATGATCATTTGTAACTATATAATTGTTATCAATCAACTTTGAGTTTTACATCACTTTTAGTTTCCTTTGCCTTAGAAAGGGTTAAACTATTTTGTGCAATTTTTACAGGATCATTTTTTTATCTAATTAAATTAGGTGGCCAAATGAATATTTTTAGAAACTACAAAAATAGTACGCTTAATCAGGATTATTATTTTTATCAATAAAACATCTGATTCTAAAAAACAATAAAAAAATTCTTTATGTCATTGCAAAATGAAAAGCAAACAGGGGTGAAAACTAGAAAAGTTATTTAAATATTATAATAATTATTGTTATTAGTATAACTGAATCATTTTATTTTATTGACAAACTTAATTTGAATTGTGATTTATTAAATTATAAAATCAAACATACAAGTATTGAAATCGACTTGAAAGATTTGTATGCAAAAAAAGCAAAACAAATATCACTAATTAAATATTCAATTGATTTATTGATTGCGATTATCATATATATATATATATATATATATATATATATATATATATATATATATATATATATATATATATATATATATATATGTATATATATATATATACATATATATATACATATATATTATTTGTTAAAAGATTATCATTATATATTACCATTTTAGTAGTCATTTAATCAAGATATTGAATTAGGGTATCGAAATATAAGTCCAATATTATTAAATTTGATTAATTAAATTTTTCTTATGTGATAAAAATTGAAAGTTTATTTTTATTTTTAGTTCTATATCTTTCTGATGTCTGCCTTTGCATTATACATATGCGTCCATTTTTTTATTTTATGTGTTAAAGACGAATGGAAAGGTTAGTTAATGAATTGATTTATTAATAAAAATAGTTTTGTTTATTATAATTTATAGTCATTAATAAAATTCAGACTTTGCTAAAATATCAATAATAATTTTCCAAAATATCTTGTACTGACTCTATTTTAATGATATTTTGTATTATTATTCTATTGATTAAATATAAATTATTAATATTGAATAAAACATAAATTATTCTTTTATATATTATGTTTTTATTAAAAAATATGAATGAAAATGAAAAGAAATCAGTGGTGAAAATCAAAAGAAATTGTTATAATGAAGTTATTATTGTTTTTTATTAAATTTTCTTGGATATTTTATTCTTTCTAAAGCAATTTTCCATTTCACTATTATAAACATGCCCTGTAATGTATTGAAGTAAACCAGTAACTAAAGGAGGGATTTTTAATATTTATTAACTAAATTTTAGTCCATTCTATTGGAAATTATTATGACGTAACGACTTTATTTATTCCATCTAATTGGCTGTATATGTCGTGAGTCCCAAATCCCACTTGAGAAGTTTTACTTTCATCTCTTCCAAGTGATATAGTCGATACTCTGAATGTTGAAGGTAGTAATGATGTTATTGATCGAATTATGTTGTCAAAAAATATGTTAGATAAAATACGAATTATAAATGAAAAAAAGAAGAAACCAAATATGTTACAATGACTATTATATAACGCACGATGTCAAAATATTTTTATAATTTTTGTTTTAATGAGGTGATTATATCATTTATTTTTTTAAGTAATAGTCAAATTACTAATTCATTCTAAGATCAAACACGTTTTGTTATCTACGTGATACTTTGGTTTTATAATTTACTGTTATCATCCAATTTGACTTTACTGATAGGTTTTCTGAATATGAACTTAATAGTTTTCATAATAGGTGTCGCGAACAAAATTCCGTATTTCTCCATAGAAATTATTATATCTGATTTAAAATAGATAATTATCTTTTTTCTTTGAAAATCTTACAGATTCTCAAATAAAACTTTTGTTTTCGATAGTTTACATTTGTTAGGATTTTCAGTTTTCTAGGTGGCTGCTCAACCTCAATTCATTATTGAGTTGATCACATGGAAGCATATTACGTTTATCACAGTGACATTACATTTCAATAAAGACAATTCTCAATAAATTTGAATTTCTATATTTATTATATTTCTTTATGGCTTTTTTATTAAACTTTAAAATTGTAAAGCTACTTATTTTATTCTTTTTTCTTGTGAAAAATTAGTAAAATTCCACAAAATTCAGACTTTGCAAAAATATCAAAAATAATTTTCCAAAATAATATATTTTGTTCTGAAAATCTTAGTTCAATTATATTTTGTATAATTATTCTATCGATTAAATATAAATTATTAATATTGTAGAAAACATTAATGATTCTTTTATATTGACGAAATATTTATTTGTTTTTATTAAATATTCTTGAATATTTTATTCTTGCTAAAACAATTCTCCTTTTTTACAATTATAGACGTGACATGTAATGTATTGAAGAAAACTAGAAATTAAATTTGAGTTGAATTCGGAATTTATATTTAAATTCTCAATAAAGTAGAATTTATTAGATTTATTTTTGGCATTTTTATCAAAATTTAAAATTGTCAAGCTACTTATTTTATTCTTTCTCTTTTCTTGTGAAAAATTATCAAAATTTCCCAAAATACGATTAATACAAAAGAAATTTTAAAAAATTCATAAACAAACACAATTTAATAATTGCAACTTGATTGAAACATCAAAACAAATAGATAATTTGATTTCAAGTTTCCCTCATTTTTAGATTTCTTCGAACAAAAAGAATTAATGCTTAAAAATTGGTTTGAATTTTCACCATTAACGAAATCATTACTTTTATTGTCTGTGGCTTTTGAATCGTTTATTTTCGGCTTATTTACTCTGATTATGTGCATTACGCAACTGTGCAGCATTGCCAATGATAGAACAGTTAGTTATTTTTAATATTTTTATGCTAATTTCTATGATTGATTGTGCAATACGGTTTACCGAGTTAAAATGATTAACTCATTTAAATTCAATTTTACACAGCGACTTTTATTGTGCATTTTGTTTTTCAATTGATATTTGCCCTTGCCTAGTTATTAATAATTTAATTATTAATTATCATAAACAATTAATTGACTTATAATCAAGCTTTAATCAATATTTATACAGTATATTTATTATTATGAATATTATATTAAAGTTTTAAGAATATATCATTATTATTATTATTATTATTATAGAAAGTGTAAATATAAAAAGTAACATTTATAAATAATTAATTTTAAATAACCTAATAACGATACAGAATTCTCAAAATAATTATTTTTTATTATAATGGCAGGATTTTAAAAGAATTTTTATTTGTTATGTTGATAAATATTATCTACTACTGGACATTTAAACTCGATCTAATATGGCGACCGCGAGTACTTTTTTAATCAATTTTTATCGAAGATGATATAAATGAATTCGTCAATGAAATTGAGAAGTTCTTCGAATTAACAATAATTTCTTGTGATTTACATCATACATTGGTAAAAAAATTTTGAAAAAATAGAAAAGAGTTCAATTTTAAAAAACGCGTTATTATTTGCATTTCGCTTAAAAACGATCTTTATGCAGCGTTAAAATATACTAATGATTTTGAGAAGATCGAGGAACTTACAAAGGAGGTTTTCAGTCATTCGATATCAAACTATTTTTGTTTTAGAATTCACTAGATAACCAAAGACAAAAATGAACCAGATCAATACTTTCTATGGTATTATAGAAGCATTATAATTGTTGAATAAGTGGGAGAGACTTGTTAGTTAATTCCTATATGCTTGAAATTTTTTTCTTTTTTTAATGAAGTTATCGCATTTTGAAATCTAATAATTTACAAATATTCAAAAAACATTCTACGCTAATTATAAAGACATTTTACATACTAGATGAATTATTATTATTATCAATATTATTATCATTATAATTATAAAACGTTGATTCCTTGGTAGCAGCATAAATCAATATATCAGATAAGTGAATAACAAAATAAGTCCTTGGTGCGAAGTAATAATTATATTGTTGAAAAAAGTTTCGATTATTAAATAATCCTCTTCAGTATTTTGCAAGAAATATAATTATTAATACATTATTAATTACAATATAATTATTACTTCGCAACAAGGACTTATTTTGTTATTCACTTATCTGATATATTATCATTACTATTATTTTATCAATATCAATATTATTATCAATATCATTATCAATATTATTATTATCATTATCAATGTTATTATTTATTTATTTAAATTTATAACAGGGAATTGAATCTCTTGTAAAAGATTCTCCTAAATCTGAACGGAAGTCCTGCTGGCTAAATATCAACACCGTATTCAGCGAACCATTTTCCTGGAGATGGTTTTGTCCATTAGCCATACATAATTTAAAAGCTAAAAATTACGAAAATGAATTGCATGTTGTTTGAATGAGCTTGATAAGTTTTCTATTTAGTTTTCTAGAATCTTTTATTAAATTTTACCTTTATTCCGTGACATTTGTAAAACAATTACTGCTGACTCTTAATTGTGATCCGATGCGAGATTATTCTTAATATATTCTCAGTGATATTTTTAATTTCTGGTTTTGCTCTTTGCTATCCAATGTGACGTTTTGGACTTCCATTTTGAAATTATTATTTTGTATTGGTTTGCTTTTTGTGCTTTGTAAATTGTGCATGTTTTTATTGAATTGCAATTTGAATTTGTTGAGGTGAGGCGAGTAGTATAAACTACACCAGGGTCAAAGTTATATTACGTAATCAACATTTTGAATTTCCGCCATTACAGTATTTATTATAAAATTCAACGTAAAATGTGCATTTCGATTTCACATCCTTTGCAATGTCTTTGTTAATATTTTATTTAAATTATCAGGTTCTTTATATTTTCAATACTGCGTATCAGAAGTCAGACATACAAAGCATACTTTGATTCTTTTTTTGAAAACAATATCGCTTATGACTGGTGCCGAATCATAGTTTTTTATCATCGCATAAATCAATATTTTCGCTTTTAATCAATAATTGCACATTTAAATCAATAGTCTCCGTTATGAGTTGTTTGGTTGCTAACCAGTGCTCTGTAATTAAGGGTGCTGCTTGGAAATATACAAGTAGTTATTCTCGGAATACTCAGGAACGTGGAACGCCAATAAAGTTTTCTTGCTGTGTTTGGTTGTAGACCTAAAAGTTTGACATGATTCAATACCAATGGAAAGTATGCCTACACTGTATTTAAGCGGATAGTGAATCGCTCCGGACGTCAAGTTAGTACATTCAAAAATATTTAATATACTATTAATCAATAATGATTTCGAGATGTTATTATTGTTCACAAATTTTCGGCACAGACTTTCGTTGTGAATATCAATAAAATACCATCAAAAAATCTTAATATCATTGCAAAATGAAAACCAATCAGAGGTGAAAGCCAGAAAACAGTTCTTTTAATAAAGTAAGAAGTAGATACTGTAGAGATAGAGGTCAATATTGTTGGGCTTAGAGCCACCATTTAAACAAAAATAAAATCTAAGGTGAAAGAGCGAGATTAATGAAAGAAATCACTGCACATAAAAATGCACCGCACCAAGATATTAAAAATCAATAAATAACAGAATAATTAAACAAAATAAAAACACAACAAAAATTAAATAAAACAAATAATTAATTAAAATTCGAAAATGCCTACAAAAGCCGAAAAGAAAGCATAAAGAAATAAAATAAACTGCCAAAACCTTGCAAAATAAGGTTTAGAAAAAACATAGGCAGAAGAGGCGACCAGAAAACAAAATATTAGGGCTTAAAAACAATATTGTAAGAAAATAATAATAAAAATAAAATCTAACAATAAAATATTAATAAACCAAAAAAAAATAAAGAAAAATATATAAAAAATTAGAAAAATATTTTAAAATAATTAAAATGCCCTAAAAATGGCGAAAAATCGCCCATTGGTCGCACACAAGCACAAAAACACTATAAATATAGTGATGAATTTCATTAATCTTAATCTTATGCTTTATTAACTTTTTGAAAATTTTGAAACCAAACCAAATTGAGTAAGGAATTTTTCTTTTATGTAATTGATTTTACGTTTTACGAAATTATGTCTATGTTAATTTATTAAATGCTTTAGCGATCCATTTCATTTCTAATAATAGATATACGCTATTTATAATGTTCGGACCCCTTAAAATATCATATTTATGTATCGGAATAGATTGGTTCATGGGACCGACCGTGTGCCGGCTAGTGGGTGAAAACCCTTAGTTGTGCTCGTGGGTCATGCCTCGTGAACCCCTTGGCAGTTCGCAGTCGGTTCCGGCTTTGTGCACGGGACCGCTACGCAGGGCGCCATTGTATATTCGAGGCGGCTGCTGAAAATGTGGCCGGAGCGAATAGCTAAAATTTTGGGAAGAGCGGAAAGTCTGAGTTAGAGGGAAATTAGGTCGGATCATACGCTGATCAAAATGATTTTAATATTCCGAACGGGAGAAGGCGGACAAACTGGGTAGCACGGATAGGAGTTAGAATGAAAGAGCCGAAATAATTTTCTTTAATAATGACTAACGAATAAATCAAAATTTACAGGACAACTTATGATAAATAAACGATTTCATAAATAAATTACCGTATCAATGAATACTCCATAGGAGTGTATCACGGTTGGCCGTTCCAAATCTGTCTTTCGATAGATCATCCAGGAAATATTAGTAAATCCAGAATCGCCCAGAATAAGGATGACACCCTCGTAAGACCATTTGAAAACCCCATCGAATACATAGTAAATAATCAGACAAATGACCTAAGAAATCCATGTCCAGTATGAATAAACGACCAGAAACCACCAACAAACCACAAAAATCGAACATCCAGAAATAGAATCACTAGGTCCCGGATTAACAAACTGTATCAATTATAGAAAATAAAACGAGAGTACTGGACCATAACTTTCAACCGTAGGCCAGGCTGACCAAATGTTAATAAAATCGATATAATTGATTTGATAAAATTTGTGATATTTTTACTTAACTGGAGTTAAATCAATTGCCGCAAATAGGACACCTATCCAGAACGAAGTTAAGTAAGCACCTTTCTTAAATTTTTACTTGATTACTAATTACTGCAAAATTTGATCTCGTAATGTTTGTGAGGTAACGGAAATTTAAATATCGTCTAGTTAAAAATTTAAAATAGAAATATTTAGAAATGTTTTACAAACTAAAATATCGATTTACTCAAAAATTCCAATACTTAGGAACGCTTTATAAATTCAAAATTGGGCTAATGTAAAAGTTAAATTCGAAATATCTAAATTTAAAGGTCGACTATTTCGATATCGGACTCGGAGCACTTGTGATGGCAAGATAAAGTTACCAATTAATCCCTTCAAATTTAACTCATAGAACTTACGAATGTGCTGACGAAATCAATATAAACCACGCTAAACTAATTTCATCAAATCGCGATTTCAATTCGAACTCAAACTATACACCCATCGATTTCGTTTTTGTAATATCTACAATGGTGAGATAGATCCAAGTGCTAAAACCCCCTAATTTTAACTCGGAATGCCACTGTACGGGCCGCAACTTAAAATGGAAACTCGATGCAGACTGTCACCACTCCATAGGTTACCTACGCATTCGAGGGGGGGTGCGTCAAACGTAGTTGCTCGACTGATTCCACTAACGACATTAAGCATAAATATTTCATTACCGATCTACGAGTGACGGTAGGAGGGGAATCACGATGACCATATGGCCTAAAATTCTCGCCCTTTGAAGGTAAATCACCAATCACGCCGACTTCTGATTACTTGTTACCGAAATGAAATGGGTCGAACCCACTCCATTTACCACCGATACTCCAGTTTCCGGTTCTGTTTTGACTTCTTCTTCAGTTTTTCATTTTTGGTTTATTTTGATTTATGCTAATCAGCTCATTTTCAACGAATTTTCTCATTTTCCACAGAATGACAGGAAACGAAACTACCAGGTCATCGACGAGAATCCCTCGCTTACCTCCATCAATTGTGGCCCTCCGCCATAAGTACGAGGATCTCAAGATCCAACATCGGGACCTCCAGACAAAGCACGACAGGGTAAGAGGAACATGGGCTCCACCGGAAGTCGTCCGGGAGCTACGGCAGAAAATCTCTCGCCTTTCCCAAGCGCGCGACGAACTAATCGCCGAATCTCGCGCTCAACGTCTGCTAATCCGAGAGCAGTCCGTGGCACTGCACCAGGCGTACTCAGATGCCGAACTCCGAATCTGAGTTCCTGGCAATCTCCGGGTGGAACAGCTCGACATCGTTCCAGCCCACCACCTCCCAGACATTGGAGATCAGTCTCACCCGATTGCGAATGTCTCAACATCGAACATCAACTCTGTGGGCCTACCACCCTCCAGAACGGTGGGGAACCGGGCTAATGGGTCTGCCCCTACGGCCCGTCATCGGCCGAATCGCAACAAACGACGCCGAGATCGTCGCCGGCAAGAAGAAGCCCGCCTGCGAGGCACTCAGCCAACGGGGGAAGTGAGTACCTTAGACGACCTACCACCCCCTTATCAAGAATTTGAAATCGCCGAATTCGACCCGGAGATATGTTATGCTCCACGGATCCTGTTCTCCTCTCCTCCAGCCTCAATCCACATCAACCTAGTGGATGAGGAGAACGAACCAGCCCAGCGAATCCGAAGCCTGAGTGATCTAAATTTAGATCTGGAAGAGATCGCAATCCTCACGGGGGAAATCCCCAACATCGGCCCCCGAGGCGAGATTGCCGGTCCATCTTCTCGCAGAGATGAAGACCCACGAGGTGACCCCCCACCATACAGGCCACCCAAGAGAAGGCGTTTCCCGACCGATATCGACGCAGAGGAGGATTAGGAGCCGGATTAATCTGCATCGTTAATAGCATGCTGATAAATCTAACATTTTCTTGATATTCGAGTAGTTTTTGTGATCTTCCATAGTTTATTGTTAGTTGGTTTTTATTAAAAATTGTTTGGATTTCGGTTTTATTTATTAATATGGCTAAATGAAATTCTGTTTTGTTACTTCTCGAGAATCGGAGTATCGAGTGTAAAGGGAAGTGTGGACGGGCATAAACTCCCGAACAATGGTTCCCTCTCATGATTTCTCACGTCGGAGCTAAGGGTAATAGCGCGGATGAAAAGGGTTTTTATTTTTGTTGAACTAAGAGCGTAAGTCCTTCTATCGGCCGCTGGAAATCCGGGGAAAACGAAGGTCCTTTGGGGAGTAGTGCTGGTAACGGCGCTCACCTGCTCGAATGGCATTCGACTATTGTGCACAGTTCCAACGTGGTTTTAATCACGGGTGCATAATAGTAATTAAAATTGTGTGGCGTGAGGAGGAGTTACCCCTAGTGATTACGAGAGTATGGGGCGAAGGTGCCTCAAGGATTTAAAAGTCAACACTTCCCTACGACCAACAATATAATAAAGAGTTGAGCAGGCCTTCTGTCGGTAGCGCACTGAATTAAAGGTCAGATCAGTCTTGTTGACGAAGTTCAATTTTGGCGGACGTACAACCTTCTGCCACAGTACCAACGCTTGTTAGGACCAGATGACAGGTGGGAAAGAGAGCAATGTTTTATGCATGTAATGGGCTATAACTCACAATTATAACTAAAAAAGAAAAATTTTTGTTAATTTTAACAAATTTGTGAACTTATTAATACACAAGTACCGTAGTGTTGGTGTACGGGGAAAACAAAATTCGAAGTATGGATCACTAATATGTCTTGCGGGCATAATTCTCGCACACCACACAATTTCTCACTTCACTATCACGTGCTCGTGAACGAGCTCACGTTGGTACTACACTTGACAGCCGAAAACAATTCCGATACTACTCCTTGAATAACCTTCGTTTCGGGTTCTTGACCGCCGCTAGAAAGTCTTACGTCATGTATTCCTATTGACAATTCAGGACTGTTGATACTAACCATTCTATGACATTGGGTAGAGGCATATGAATTCTAGATCTGTGGTCGTGGATTTTACTTTCGATTCACTCTTCAAACCATCGGTTTATTTCGAGTCGAGTTATCCATAATTAAACCTAATTACTATATTTGCTCGTTTTTCATTTTCTCTTTATATTGGAAGTTTGAATCTGTTTTATTAGTCTAAGAAATTTTAATAATTTTAACCACTTTAAAATTGTTTTGATATTTCAAGTATTTAATTAATGCTATCAATCTGTTTCCAGACATACTCTACGCTCCCAATATCATCTTGGCGTCGCCCGCTCGCTCCATTCACATAAATCTCGTGGATGAGGATCCCGATCCTCCCCAGGTCGCCCAAGTTCTCGACCATTTGGGGCTGGACCTCGACGACATCACCGTCCTCACAGGCGATATTCCTAATAGCACTCCTCAGCCTGAAATCACAGGACCTTCCACTCGCATTGAGGGCAACTACCGTGCCAATCCCCCACCTTACCGGCCGGCCAAGCAAAGGTGTCTACCCACCGACATCGACGCCGAGGAGGACTAAGTTGGGAACGGACTACGTTCACTCAGCTCTGAAGTGTACCTGTATGAACTATCTGCCTCTGTAAATATGGCATCAAGGTGTATCATGCTTAATACAACTTACCTGTACTTTTTTCTTTCTTTTCTGTTGAGTCTAAATTAATTATTTTGGGATTAGGAGAGGCGAAGTTTCGATGACATATAACAGACATCGTAGATAGGGTTTGTAAACGGGTGACGGTACATGAATGTGTTCCACGATTTTCTCGACGTAATTAACGTAAATACAAGGGGCTAGAAGGAAGTTAAGAAGTAAAAAGCGTAAGTCTTTCCATCGGTAGCAAATAATCCGGGAAAGCGAAAGTCCTTCGGGAAGTAGTGCTAGTAATAGCGCTCACCTGCTCGAATGGCATTCGGCTATTGCGTACAGTACCAACATGATTTCGGTCATGGGTACGCAATGGTTATTAAATCGTGCGGCGTATCAGGAAGATATCCCTAGTAGTTAAACGAGAAGGTCCCACCAATAGGATAAGTGATATAGTAAGCTGAAAACTCCTATACGTCCAACAAAAGTAATAAGAGAAGGATGGGACCTAAAAATCGAAATTGAGCACAGGCCTTCTATCGGCAGCTCGTTGGACCCATGGATCGTTCGGTCAATTATAGCATTAGTAATAGCGCTTACTTTTTGCGGACGATCTACCCACTCGAACACAGTTCCAACGTTGCTTAGCAACGGGTACCGAGTGGTAAGTGAAAGATATTTGTGTGGGGTTGTCTGGGTAACAACCATATAGTTTCAAAATATCAAGACCCAGAAACCCACCAATAATTTTATTTGTGTCTAGTTTTTGTTTTATTGTTGAGAGAATTAAATCAGTTAGAAAATTGAGAGCGGGACCGTTAAAGCCAGAGCATGAAGTCTTCCACGAAAGCTCATGGTCCCAACCGAATATTATGGCATTGGCAGTCTTTGAAAAGAGTCTCACCCTTTGCTAATATTCACCCTCTAGCACACGGTACCAACGTCGTTTTCGACGGGCGGCTAGCGGTTAAACTCTTATGCAGGCGCTGGGTGGGAATTGGTTAACCTTTTGCCCCCTCTGAAATTTTTTGATACCCATCAGGTGCCCAGCAAAATCTAATTAAAGAGATTCTACCAGCAATTATTTCGGTAATCCTCAACCTGTGCATGTTTTTACTGAATTTATTTAATTACTCGGCTTACGTTGGTTCTAAAGTATTGCTTAAATAAATTTAAAATCATTTTGATTTAGCTCAATAGGAATTTCCAATAAAAATATATTTATTAACTTTTTGAAACACGTATTCAAGTTTCTGCGTAAATAAAAACTATTCTAATATGGTCATTTCATCCAATTAATTTATCATTAATAATACCTCATATTTTATCGCAATGAAAACTGATTTTGAATATAAAAATATGTTTATATATTTAAATATAATAAATTAATTTTAATCATTAGGTGAGAAAAATTAATTAATTTAAAAATTTAATTGACTAAGTTTTTAAAAAGTTATTAATTTTAATCACAACAAGGATTTCTAAATGAAAACTAATCTTAATATTAATAAATGTTACCTCATACTCTACAATAAGGTAACTTATTTAACCTTTAAGCAATTTTTCTGAAAGTATAATTATTTATAAGATTCGTTTACTTTATAAATATTCGTTACTTTTATTTGTTTAACTATTAATGAGTAAAGTTTTAAATGGTAAAAAATTATAGGCTTTAAAATTAATTAACCAATAGATTTTTAATTATAATTTTAATAGAAAACATGATAAATTTGTTTTAAAATATAATACAGTTTGTTAAATTGAAAGAAAACAATTTTTTATATTTTTCTGTTGAATTATAATAAAGTGTTCAAATTTAATATGAATGGTGGATTAAAGGTTTCTGAAACCAATAACAACAATTACAAATCATTAAAAAGAAAGTCTAATTCCTTTTATGAAAACTTCAAATCCAAAGTGGTCAAAGTTAGCAAATTAGAAATTGAAAATTCCTTTGAACATCATCTAAATATGAATAAAACAAATGATAGTTATGTTACAGAAAGCATGACAACTTCTGATTCTCCATTTGCCGAATCTCTTAATTCCAATTTATGTGCTACAGATGATGTTTTGGCTTTTGAGTATGTTACTTCAATGGATCTTCCAAAAAAATATGAATATAAAGTAACTGAAATTTATCAAATTGGATTTCAAGTGGGTGATACCGAAAGAATTTATTTACCAAATATTTTGGACTTTCAAGATGTTTCTTATCAATACCGTTCTGATATACAACTGTGTGAGGATACGGTAAATGCAATTTGGAATGATATGACTCCAATGATTTTAAGTCAAGACTATCAAAAAGAATATAAAGGTATACAGCAACAAAGTATGGAACAATTAGAAAATTATTTAGCTACTAATTTATCAAATATCATTGCTAAATCCAGATTACAGGAAAAACAGTCTATGCTGATTTCTCATAAACGAATAGTGGAATTACGCAAAAATATGTTTCATATGCTTTCTAAAATATTTTCTGAATTAAAATTTTCCCCGAAATTTAATCCTATATCCCAAGATATTGATAGATTAATAGATCATTTTATAATTGTCCAGTCTTGTTGTTTGGCATCGAATCGTGAAGAATATATAAAATTAATTCAGACAATTCCAGATCGTGATTCTTTGGATCCTGTCGTTGTTCTCTGTAAAGATTTAAATATGTATTATAAAGAATTGCAGCAAAAATGTCTCAAATTGATTAAACTATTTATACCACAACTGGAATTACCTTCGGAGTTCAGTATCAGCAAAGATTTAAATGAATTGATTCAAAGAATTTCTACAGTTAATTGATTTGTAAATATTCAGGATTCAATTTTTTGTGTAAAAAATAATTTTTTTAATAGTTTTGTTGTATTATTGTTAAAAATTGAGCATAAATGCGGTTATTTTAATTTAGTTTTATAATGATAATATCAGACGTGCGTCTATTTCGAATATCAAAAAAAAATTTACAATAGCCTTAGTTGATCTGAATTTTAAGAAATTATTGATTGGAAAATTAACGTAAATATTTTGAAAAGTTCGCATTTTATTTTTCTCTGCAATTATAGATATTATTTTATATTTGGAATTGTACAACTTTTTGTTGGTCAGGTATTTAATATGAATTAAAATTCATAAAAAGCATTTTCGTATTTGTTAGTGATTGACGTTAATAAGATATTTGGGCTATATAATGTTTTCTTAAATTGTTCAATAATTTAAGGAATATTCATTGTTTAACTTTGAGGAATCTTAAATAACTACTTATATTTTAGTTGGTAATCCCAATCGAATATTATTTCTGGTCTTGATGTAATCGTCAACAATAAATAATGGTAAACACTTAGAAAAAGGAAAGCCACCCTCGAAGTAATTGGTTCTTGGAATTATAAATTTAATATTTTATAAGTTAATAGCGTTGACAGACGACATTCGTAAATTTCAATTTTTGTCAACCTTGACTAAGCAACCAACTGTGAATCCAATGTGTAGCATTAATTCAACACTGTCGACTGTCATTTCACTAATTATATCAACATTAGCACCTTTTAAATCAGTACGGAGGAGATCTAGTACAGTTTGCTCACTTCATGGCAAATATTACATATATGCAATGGCCTATATATGGACTCTAGCCATGAATGATTAGCTCTCTATCTCAAAAGAGAGGCATGGTAGCGCAGTTGAATAAACGAAACATTGGAAAGGACTGGTCAAAGTTAAAAGATGAACTTGCAAACAAATTAATCGTTGGTGATATAAAACGAATTTTGAGTGTTGGATGTACGGGAACACTTGATTTGGAACGAACTCGCATCCCTGGCTAATAACCATACTATCCGTGATCTAGGGTCGATCTGTTCGCGTAAAAATCACGATTTTAATTCACTGTTACGTACCCATGACCGAAATCATGTTGGTACTGTACGCAACAGGTGAGCACTGTCTCCAGTACTACTGCTCGAATAAACTTCGTTTCCCTGTTAACTTCCGCCGCTAGAAGGTCTTACGCTTACTATCTTAACGCTGTGAGTTTATGGTGAACCCGATTCATCGCGCTTCCCGTATGAAATGAATTGTGAGAACGTACATGCAGAAATCATTTAACTATTCGATTATCGCCAACATCAACTCATGTTTTAAACTTGCCAAATTAACTGAATGTTTATTTCCTATTTCCCTTTTCGTTTAAGTCGACCTTATCGTTTAACAAAACAAAATTTAAATTATTAGATTAACAATTCATTATTCCGAGATTTAATCCGCTCCTACATAAATAGATTAAAACTTAAATTAATTGTAAAACAAGGCAAAAGATAACTAATTTAATCGTTCACTACAATTACATAAAGTAAGCACTATCAAAATCAGATTATAGAGTAAGCATTGTAGTCCACAGAGGAGATATTGGAGGTATAATGCGTAGCGACGGACACTTGTGTAGCTAGATATACATTCCTTACATCCCGGTATTAGACTCATCGTCAATATTGACATGTAAATGTCGACGTTTCAGAGGTCAACGGGTTGGAACTGGGGTCGTGAAGTTTAGTTCTTCCTGAGTCCTCGTGATTGATGATTCACCCGTGGAGTGGGTACTTGACGGCACTTGCCAACTCAAGACGGCTATTTCGCCCAGTGTCAGATCTAAGTTTTCTAAGGCACGGTTCAAATTGGTTGGCTCTGGCTCGTCCGCCTCTAGGTCGATGTAGATAGGGAAAAGGTCGGGTAAATTGTCAGAGATGGGGCGTATACTATGTCCGGGTCCATCTCCGGGAATTCAAATTCAGTGTAAGGTGGAGGCGGGTCGTTTACTTCGACCGGATCTCTCGTTCGCCCTTACGACATTCGCCTCTGCCCGGCGTCTCTCACGGCGACGGTGATTCCGATTCGGCCGTCGCCGTTGTATCCCAGATCTGGATTCAGTTGCCCCACTCGGGGGTGGTCCGTTGGATTGCTGTGGCGTCTGATTAAGCGGAAGGTGATGAGCTGGTATAATATTGATATCATGGGCCCAGATGCAGCTCGGCAAACGAGTCCTGAGATCGTTTTCAGTAAAAATTCTTCTGAGAGCAGCACTTTGCTCCGCAATCGTGATGCGTTGACTGCGGGTTTCCACAACAAGATCATCTCTAGCCCGAGAGAGGCGAGATATCTTTTGATAGAGGTTACGCGTTGTCTCGGGCGAGCTCCAAGTGCCCTTCAATTTCTCATATTTCGCCCGAAGAGGGGGCAAATAGGTAACAAATAAAATTTGCGGTCTCTTATTGTTGACCATACAGACGATGTGGCAAGTACAAATACAAATATATAATGTCAGAGACCTAATACTGGTGATATTAAATTACTCTCAATGATTTTGAATTAATAATATTTTAATAGTATTTATTGCGCTAACAATAGCAACGGCTTCAATGTACTAGTCCTAATGATTATCAAATTTTCTCCACAACCTCGATTTTTGTGTCAACTGAGGAGCTTAGAGTGAGCGTCATTAATTAGAGGCGGCTCTTTCTCTATCTTAGAGAGTTGAGGGTTATTTTCAGACAAATTTCCATGAAGAGTATCCACATCATTTGATATTTCTTATCGTTACAACCTAAAGTATTCTTATGAATTATCCAGCGGTTTTCAGATAATAGATGTTAATATTCAGTGCACTTTCATGACGTCACATGTTTATCATTGATTGATTCGTTTTAGAGTAGTTATTGTAGAGATATGAAAGTCGGGTGAGGTAGGCGTATCGATTTTCTCACCGGTCGTTACTACGCGAAATATTAGATATGCTATCTTATTGAAGCGTGGCATATTGAATAACTCACACTATTGTTAAATGCGTTATGCTTTTACAATCGATATCGTCTGTCTACTTTATTTTCGCTATTTCTAATAGCTTGATTTCTGCTACACGACTGTACTAACAGAGTCGACCAAAGTGCCTGTCCCCCCAAAAGAAAAATAAATCGGACATTTGTACTGATATAATTATCTGACTTTATTTATCCATCTATCCCTGCCGCCCAGTTTTGGCTTAGTTTCGAGGTTTTGAAAATAGAAGTGTTCCTAAATTATCGGTAACGATCATCCTGATTGTCCTTAGTCAATGCGCCCTTCCCGTGATTTTACAATTTTTCCTGCTCGCTCCGAACGACGTTTCCATCAGCCGCTGCGAGTTGTTTAACGGTGCCCTACGGGGAGGGTCCCGTGTCTTTCGACCAGGCCCCATCGCGGACAGACCGAGATTTCAAGAAGGCTCGACCCGCGATCACAACTAGGGAACTCAATCCACCAGCCGGATCGTCAATCTGCCTTCTTGATGGCTATTTCAATACTGAATATAGATCTATAATTTTAACGGGACCTCGATAAATATATATATCTATGTTATCATTAAATTAAAATAGAAAATGAAATATTATAAAAACAATCGTTACGAACATCTATTAAAATTACTAAGGTCATAAAATTACAAAACCAAAAAATAACAATTAAATTCCTTACTCAAAATCGATTGCAAAGTTTCAATTGAAAAATTTGGCTAAGTTGTAAAAGTTGTTAAGATTTTTATGGTTGTTTTTAAGGTTAACAATAATAAACTTGGTCGCTGCTTATATAGTATTTTTGTGCTTCTGTGCGACCAAAAGGCGATTTTTCGCGATTTTTAGGACTTTTTAATTATTTTATTAATTTCAAATTATTTTTATAATTTTTTATATTGTTGGGCCAGCACACAAATAGCCTTGAGAATTGTTTGAATACATCAGTAATACAGCACAAAAACCCAGCACCAAGATAACTTAAAATACAATATACAACACCAATTAAACACTTTAAAATCTGAGAGAATATAAAAAAATCGATTTATTACTAATTTAATTAATTTATTCTTTCTTTTAATGGATATTGACCCGATCGGTTCACTATAAATGTTACAAGCAAATTATTTTTAAACATGTTAATTGCCACATGAATGATTCAGCTTATTAAACTATTTAATAAATTCGTACTCACAAGTTTTTGGATGGACGAATCTCGTATCACGATGATATTCCCATCCCACTCCGCCGCAAAATGTCGACAGGCGATGTCGGATGAGGGGTATTCTATCTCCCCGGTGAGAAAATCCAGATTCGAGAGGCAGGATGAAATGGAGGACGTCGAACGGCCATATATAGCCATCAAACGGGAGCCCGGGCGAAATCCGGCTCGCAAACTTCGGGGACAGGCAGAAGATATCCTAACTCGGCTCGAAGCTCACCAAAAGAAAACTAACCAAGAAGTAAATCGGGCTCGCCGAAATCTCAACCAGATAAACAAGGATATTGCGGCTGGCTTGATCCCGAGCACGGATGGGTATGCCCTTCTTATGGCATCTCATTCGAGCTCGATGATGCGAGTGAACCAGCCAATCCCGCCAATGACGGTATCGGTGCCGAAGAAGATCCTTTCGGGAGCAAAGCGAGCGAGAAATGGAGCCCAAAGACCGGAGTGGGATCATACCTATACCCGCTGGTCATCAAGACAGGACCCAAGAGACCAACCTTCTACTTCACACTATAATTGATCGAAAACAATATTGATTCACACTGTAGTTGATCTAAATATAATAATGCTAGTTTCATTGACTTCATATATTTAAAATTATTATAAAAATATTCACCCTAATAAAACTCCTTTTACGACTCTAGATTAATACGTCTTGAAACTTTGTAATTATATTCATATTCATTATATAAACTGAAACATTCATGATTTAAAAATTTTCCTTTTTGCAGAGATGGACACTGATATAATCTTCAACAAGGCTCTGAAAAACGCGCAAAAGGAAAATACAGACCTCCATCGACAAATGTTGGAGTTGACTCGAGAGGTCCATCGTATCAAATCGACGTGGATAGAACCGGCAAAAGCAAAGGTTCTATATCAGCGAGTGACCGCCGCCCAACGTGGATCGGCTGAGGAGAAAAGATTGACCCAGGCCCTGAAAACGCAGATTTGCGGACTAGAGGTGGCGCTAGCAGCCTGTCAAGAGGGCAAAGCCGTCACGTACCCCCTAATCTTCGCACCGGCTCAACTGGCATATCGGTATTTGACAAATACAACCAAACCGGCAGTAAAACTACCGCAACGTTGTCCTGGAAAAATCGAACGGGCGAGGCGACGATCAATGAGATCATCTGGACAATCAAACTGAAAAATATTATATTAAATAAATGTTTTGTTAAATTTTCTGTACGTTTATTAAACTTATTAATTATGGCTAAACAAGTTATGCAAGATAATCAACATCCAATCAGAGAGAGAGAGAGGAACGATTGACCATATTTATAAGCGAAAGGGGCCAGGAATAGAAAAATCGCACATATACCTTCTATCGGTGGTGCGTTGAACCCGCTATAAGATTCGGCCTTAGCAGTTCCTATATGGCGCTCACCTTTGGCGATCCTATAACCGGTGGTTACATTACAAACGTTGCTTGGCAACGGGTAACCATTGGGGGTAAGATGATAATTTTCATATGGGGTCAAGGACATTGACAACAACCAACAACCCCACAAGAAATTTTGGTGACCACGTGCAGATTGCGAGAGTCGATTTAATCAAATGAATGTCATGAAAACAAAGGCCAGAAACAGATTGGAGACATTTCATTTGGACCATCTTATGCGTATCAAGTTATTTTTAACGCGCGGAAACCAAATTGATGTACAAAAAGTTTTCAATTTTTGGAAAAATTATAAAAATCGACGTGGTATTTAATCTAAAATGTAATTTCTTTTTCTAATAATAAAAAAATTCTTATAAAAATAAAGTCTTAATTTACCAAAACAAAATTTTCTCTTGCGCACAATGTGGTTACTTTTCAAAATATTGGCGCAGGACGTGATTTTTCGCGCGGCGTGAAAAACAATAAGAGGGAACGTTGTTCACAGTCAATCTATTGTCTACTGACTTATCCATTTTATTCATGCATTTACGCAATATTTTATCACTGTGTAAATAAGTGGATTTGATATTTTACTTTGATCAATTAAATTGATAACTCGTTTGATTGATCGAGCAATTCCAATCAAAATCAAAATTGTACACATGTGAAATCGATTAATTTCTGAGTAGTGTGGATTGTTTACTCAGGTTTAATTTTTAGTGGTTGACTGAAGGTGAAAAATTCATTTAATCGGGTAAGTGCTACTTTTATTAGCTACTAATTCGTGTGGCTCTTCGGATGCACGCAATGTTAATAGTGGAACATGGAAACGTCTTTCGACCGGGTTATCAATGGTTTTGATGCTCTGGATGGAAATATGGGTGGTACATCTAGTCCAAATATTTCATATATAATTTATCGCATTTCCAGGTCAAGCTATAGTATCACATTCATTGGGTTTTGGCTCAGACAGGGTTTGTGATGATCAGGCATGGTGATTCAAGGAAGTGAAGTGGCCATATGTGGTAGAAGCCAGGTCTGTCGGTGACTTATCAATTTTGTTATGATGGAGGTTTACATGAGAGGTGCTTTTCTTATATTACGCTATCGCAGTTTGAGCGATGTAGATATATTACAAATTTGAGTATGTTCTGTGGACGAGTCACAAGGAGAACTTACTTGGAGCTACGGCGCGGGAGAACTATAGTGTGATCATATTTCCTATTCAGTTAAATTGCAGTTGACTTATGAGTTATTTTGTGTCAGTTTCTAATAATAACCATGTTGATTATTCTGTTATATTTGAATTTTATCCATTGATCTTGGAATTGTTGGTGTTTCTAATTTTTGAATCTGTCTCTAATCTAAATATTAGCGCCTTGGATTTAAATTTATTTAGACGTAATTATGATATTTTAATTAATGACTACCCTTGATTAGAATCATTCATGTGCGTGCTACTTTCAGATTTTCTTTATTTAATTTGGGTCCTTTAATTTATACTTGATGGAAGGTCTAATTACTGTTAAACTCCTAGCTTGTTCGCTATATGTTACTTCCTCATCTAGGCACATCTATTAGGGTAACCTTTGATAGTCAAATTCACCAGTTTGCTAACTTTGAATGATACGAAATTAATGGCCCTTGCGCTCGTTATTATATCTGATATCGATCATTAATCTTCCCTTAATCATCAAGTCGTCTACTTAAGGTATTCGTACTCGTTGGATGAATTATTTCGTTTTGTCCCAAACTATTAATTTGTCAAATTCATAACAGCCTTACTTAAGAATTTGTTAATCTAGCTTAGTCATTCAGACTTGTTATCGAATTTGGTTACCTATTAGTCTTGTCTGCTCATTAAATTTGAAACATTCTTGTTCGTCGTCATTGGATTTTAAGTTTGTTTTATCCTAGATGAGCAATTTCTCAGATTTAAAAATTCCTACTTGTGGTAACCTTTAATTCAGTGATTTTAAATTTCATTACATCGTTGCACTGATTTTGCCACCCCCCGCTCATCCCTTTTCTAATTTGACCCTACCTTACAATGTTCTGATACTAGGAGTTTATGAGTGCACACTGGACTACTCAGTGTTTATGATTTTAGCCGATGTGTGAATATAAATTTTGCGTCGATTTTTCGGAAGATGGGTGAAAGAGAATCAGCCAAAAAGCTGGTCCTCGATCTTTCCACTACTTCTATAGCGTTTCATCAATTTATGTTTGGATCTGTCGTTACATACAACTGGACTTTCACGGGCACAGGTCATAGACGGAGAAACAGAACTTATACGACCCGAAAGTATGTGAGATTTTAATTACTTGCGGTTTGTTCGACAAAGAGGAAACTTGGTCGTTTACAAAACATATAATTGAAGTTCATAACATTATTGGTACAGTTGTCATCATACATACACATCACAATTCCAGAGGACACGCTCAAGTAGGGACTTACTTGAAGTTTACTTGTGGGCGTGTCGTAGTAAGTAGATTTCCAAAAATATTCGAATTTTTCACTCCAAATTGATATTTTGCACTGCAAAGATGTATTTTCCTAAAGAAAATCACTTTATAACTTTTCGCCAGTAAAACAATTTTCACAAAGAAAAAGTATTTTTTTTCACAAATTGATTAAGATTCTGTAAAATCGAGTTGGTATAAATACCTATTCTGTGACCTAACCTTCTATGTTCTTTTTGATGTGTTAAAACAAAATTTGACCTAGAATTTATTTGTGTTATCTAAATCTAATTTTTTTATTTTCTTGAATTAATATATTTTTATAATTTTTTAATTGAATATTTTTCACCAAAAATTTTCTATTTAACCTCATTTTGTTCAATAATTTCCTAGTTTTATGTATTGTTCATTTTTCGGTCAAATTTTCACGTTACTATGTTATTTTTAATCTAAATTTCGTGCAGTTCTTGGTGCATCTTTGTATTTATTTTAATTTACTTTTATGTTTTCGATTTTGTATTTAATTATATTTTCTCTCATATTTTGAGGGTGCTTAGTTAATGTTTGATTTTCAATCTGCGTTTCTATGTTTGCATGTTGTTTTCGATTCATTTAAACAAAACTTAGTCTTGGTTTAACAATGGTAAAACTCTGCTTTGAAATTTACTTTTGGTGGGTTACAGGGTTTCGGATCTTGCTTATCCTTATAGTTGCCCTAGTAACGCCATACAAAATGATTCTGAACCACTTGGCACCCGTTGCTAGGCAACGTTGGTAATGTGTTCAAGTGGTGGATTGCCCGCAAAAATTGAGTACCATGTGCTAGTACTATAGTTGCTCGGACAACCCTCGGGTTCACGAGCTGTCGATAGAAGACCTGCGCTCGCTTTTGATTCTTAGGTCCCATTATTCTCCTATCTCCTTCAAATGTTAACCTATACTCTCATATCATCTATCTTTATGTCCATTCGCTTAGTCCTTCTTATTATTGTCCATGCTGATGATTATTCTTTGGCCTGTACACCCTTTGTTATGTTAAATACACCCACATTATATCTTTCACCCTTATCCCTATTATAACTACAATGTTTCCCATTATTATTACCAGCATTATCATTGTTACTATTATATGTATTACCTTTATTAATTGTTGCTAGCATTTCCTACATTATTATTTTTATTACTATAACTACCATTATATTTATTGTTATTACTACTATGATTATTACTACTATTATTATTATCATAATTATTATCATCATTACTACAAATACCATGATTATTATTATTATTACCATTATTATTATTATTATTATTATTATCATTATCATTATTATTATTATCAATATTATTATTATTATAATTACCATTACCCTTATCATTATCGTTATATTTATTAAGGTTTTGTAGGGATCCGTCCTTATTCCTCAGCGTTAAAAATTGTTTATTGATATACAACATTAGCCGTAGTCCATCTATATTTTTCGGTTTTTGATAAAGTATTTTTGTAAATTCAAAAATTTTAGCAGCGTTCCGCCCTTATTTTACGGTTCATCCCTATTCTACCGTTTTCGACAAAGTATTTTCACTGACTCGGAAAATTTGAGCAGCGTCCCGCCTTTATTTTACGCATTCCATTTTTACGTTACTATTTTTGTTAAGTATTTGAATTAGTTCGGAAAATTTGAGCAGCGTCCCGCCCATATTTTCCGCCTCAACTCAAATTAATTTATTTAATTCTTATTTAAAAACATTATTTTTCATGATTTTGGTCGTTCGGATTAATCTTTTTCCGATGGCTATTCATTTTAACTGTTGCAACGATTTCGCAATTTTCCCCGCTACCCATTCCCTCTTTTTGTCCTTAAGATCTATTTATGTTCATTTCATAGTTAATGAGTGCCCACTGGACTACTCGGTGTTAGAGATTTTGAGCCGATTGTTGTTAAAAATTTATGTCAATTTTACAGGAAACGGATGGTGAAGGAGCAGCCAATAAACTACTCATTTACCCTCCAATTTCCCCTATGTACGGATAATATTGACGTTCCAACTCCTGCGTTCCGCACGCTGAGCCTTCACGGGTACATATCATTGGCGATTTTCCACGCACTTACATGCATCTGTACTATGTAGATTTTACTTTCTTGCGTTATGTGTTGGCTGTGGGCCGGAAAAGGAATAACAAATAATAATTTACCATAGCATTTGGAATAAAAGTTTCGATGCACTAAGGCTGTAGATATAAAATATTTATTCAGCATATTACATCGGCTACATACATTTGAAATTCATTGTATCCATTCCATAAAATTTACTTCAAAAATCCCATAAATTTAATTCGATAAATCATCTATAAATTCAATTGGAAAAAACAAAATTATCCATAAATTTAATCTGAAAAATCATCCATAAATTCAATTGAAAAATTACCCACAAATTTGATTCAAAAAATCATCCATAAATTCAATTGGAAAAACAAAATTATCCATAACTTCAATTTGCAAAACAAAAATCATTCATTAATTCGATCTGAAAAGTCATACATAAATTCAATTGAAAAATTACCCATCAATTCTCTTCGAAAAAATCAACTAATAATATTGCACCAGTTGAGAGTGATCGTGTTCAGGCAAAACACTTACCCGTGTTAATTGCCTGAATGCACGGCTCTCAACCAGCCATACAACCAGTTATACAGTTCTATAATGAAATTTTTTCTCCGAAAAATAAGACTGAAAATTTGTGAAAACACATCGGTATTTATACCTATTTTTCTCGCGTGTGAAATTTGATGCAGTAAAACAAAATTCGACCTTGTTATTTTCTAGTAAATTCTATTCTTTAATTTTATTATTTTTTGATTTGTTTTTATAATTTTTTATTTAGAATTTTTATTGAATTATTACTAATTCAAATTTTTCGATTTAAATTTCATTTTAATGAACTTTTATTAATTTTTCCAATTTTTGTCGAATTTGTTGTGTTTTCTTGTTATATTTGTGTAGGTATCGTGCGAATCTTGGTGCATTTTGTTATTATTTTAATTTATTTTTATGTTTATTATTTTATATTTATTTATATTCTCTCAGATTTTAAAGTGTTTAATTGGTGTTGTATATTGTATTTTAAGCTATCTTGGTGCTGGGTTTTCGTGCTGTATTACTGATGCATTTAAACAATTCTCAAGGCTATTGGTGTGCTGACCCAACACTTTCTTTATATCTTTGATCGTTTAAGGACGAGAAGATATTTTTAAGATTTGTTCCTTTCTTTGATAATATTATAATATAACTCGAAGCATAAGCATACCTACCATATAGCAAGATTAGGCACCTCATAGGCATCTGTGTAGACAAGGGGCCCTTTTCCAGTGCCACGCTCTTTGTTCCAAAAACTATAAACCTATTAATTTTAAATAAACTTTATTAATTTATTCAGATAAAATAATGCAAAATTGGATTTATAAATAAATTATGCAGCATTCGTGAATGGAACCACTGTAAAGTATTTTGTGACGTTCGTATATAGAGCCACTACAATTTATTAAAGTTTTCAATAAGAATTCATTTTTTACATAATGATTTTGAGATTTATAAAATATTAAAATTTTAAAAATAATTGTAAATATAGTATATTTACAATTAAACATGGATGACTCAAACAATTTGAGATCAAAAATTTAAAAGAAAACTTAAAAAGCAAAAAGAAGAAAAATTAAACAAATTATTAAAGCTTGATTTTTTCTCTCAGAACAAACACAAACAGTCATGCAAATATAACACCTGCAGAAATTGCTGCAGAAGACAATGGAATAATTGAGCTTGGTCAAGATTATGACGTCAGGATATTGGATATTAATGATGTTTTTCAAGAAGCAACTTAAGTATTAACAGAAGTGCTAACAAATTACGATACTAATCGAACCGACAATGATGAAATTGAATTAGTTACCTCTGATCTTGGACAATATTTGAATAAAAATATTTCTGATGAAACAAAAAGATTAATAATAAATCTGACACATCATAGACCAAAAGGACCATTTTCTAAAGATCCTAGCCAACACAATAGATGTTTTAGTTAAAGTTATTATTACTCTATGGCAAAATATGGTCTAACACCTTGGTTGTGGCTCGTTATTCCACTATAGTGGATGCTATTTATTGTTAGCCTTGCTGGCTGTTCTCAAATCTAATAGTAAATGGCGTTCTGGTATAAAAGATTGGAAAAATTTATCCGACGCATAAAAACACAGTGTTTTACAACAACACTTTGAAGCATGTGCAATATTTGAAATGTGGAAACAAAATAAAACATTTATTAACAATACTATAGAGCAAACACGATTTAATGCTTCTTTTTGGAAGATGGTTCTGAAACGTTTGTTCCGTATAACTCTTGTACTTGCTAAAAATTCTCTATCATGAAGGATTCAAAGAAGACTATAATGGAAGACTATAATATTTGAATTACTTATGATAATATTATGAAACAGATATTACACATGCAATCTAGTTCAATTAAATATCTAAGTACAACAATCCAAAATGAATTAATACAATGTTTGGGAGAAAATTTTGCAAAAGGAATTGATATCTAAAATTAATGCGTCAGCATTTTATACTCTTATGCTAGACACAACACAAGACATCACAAAAATCGATCAGCTAAAATACGACAAGTCCACATAATTAGGAATGATAATCAGCAACCAACACAATTTGAAATTTGTGAAACCTTTCTAGGATTTTACAAATTAAAGGATCATTCAGCAGAAGGTAAAACTGATCAGGTATTAAGTATTCTGAGGGAAATGAATATCCCTATAGAGAAATATTATGGATAAGAATACGATGGTGCAAGTGTTATGAGCGGTGTGTAAAATGTTGTACAAACAAGGATTAAACGGATCCAACTAAATGCAGAGTATGTGCATTGTGCCAGTCACAATCTGAATTTAGTAGTTAATGACTGAATTAGTGGCTGCCTTGAAATATCGTCATATTTTACCTCTTTTCAGAATATATACACATTTTTTGGATGCAGCATAAACAGATGGAATCATCCTTCTTCATTTACTGGAGAGTCAGAGATTACTGCAAAAAAGCTCAATCCGATTCATTAGTTTGGTAGATTTCAATCCATAGCAGTTGTTTTGATATATTATGTTGATATATTAAAAGCTTTGACAAAAATCAGCCTTAAATCAAAAAAGAAGGACGAGAAGATGAGGCAATTCAAATTAAAAAAAACATGGCAACATTTGATTTTCTTTTTGTAAGTGTATTTCTATACAATGTGATGTGCGAAATTAATTATGCATCCAAAACCCTTCAGAAAAAAGACATTGATTTAGCTGAAGCTTCATGTGTGTTAAATCGAGTCAGTATGAACAATTCAAATTAGAAGCTGAAGAACAAGCCACAAACTAGATAATTGATGCCATGTTTCAAGCAAAACGATAGGCACGTCGTAAACGACAATTCGATGAGTAAGCCCCAGATTATTGCTTTGACAACAGAGAACATTTGGCTGGGCACTGATGGGTAGCAAAAAGTTTTATAATGGTCTAAGGGTTAACTAATCCCCATTTCGCGCCTGCATAAGAGTTTAACCGCTAGCCAGGCTGAGGAAATAGTGGTAGAATCTCTTTAATTAGATTTTGCTTGGCATCTGATGGGTAAAAAGTGCTGGGCACTGATATATCAAAAAATTTCAGAGGGGTCAAAGGGTTAACCAATTCCCACCCAGCGACTCCATAAGAGTTTAACCGCTAGTACCGGTCGAAAACGACGTTGGTACTGTGTGCTAGTGGGTGAATATAAGCAAAGGGTGAGCCTCTTTTTAAAGACTGCCAATGCCAATGTCAATTTTCTTTTCAATAATGAATGGTATCAACAAATAGATGGAGTCGCTATGGGTTCCCCTTTAGCACCAACGATGGAATCAATATTTTTGGCTAGTTTGGAAAGGAAAATTGCTTCTTTCCAATTTGAAAAACCTTTTGTTTATAAAAGGTATGTGGATGATATTTTTCTTGTATTTGAAAACCAGAAACATGTAGAACCGTTTTTGCATTTTATGAACAGTTTACATAAGAACATTGTATTCACATGTGAAACGGAGAGAATGTCATCAATTGCGTTTTTAGATTAGTTAATTCAACGCAAAGATAAACATTATGAAACAGAGATTTATAGAAAACCAATTGATACTGGTCTTTATACTTCTCCAGAAAGCTTTTGTGAATTTAAGTATAAGAGAAATATGGTGAAAGGATTGATTTATCGTTCATGGGCTTTATCTTCTACTTTTGCTAATTCGGTAAAAAGTGTTGATAAATTGGTTGAGTTGTTGATAAAGAATGGATATTCTAAATCATTTTTATTGTTGATGATAAAAGAGACCGTTGACAAATTGAAAGTCTGAGTGTAATTTGTCAAATGAGTGTGAATTGAGTGTTGATCTAAATAATAATAAAAATGGATATAAAAAACTTGAGCCTAAATATGTTTTAGTATTGCCGTACTCTGAAGGTTTTACAAATTATAAAAGGAAGTTAAGTAAACAGGTGGAAAATTTAGAATATAAGATCGTCTCTAATTCGTGTAAGGTACGCAATATGTTTATTAATAAATCAAAAACTCCGGTTGGATTGTGTTCTGATCTCGTTTATCAATTTACATGTAATGGGTGTAATGCCACATACATTGGAGAGACTTCCCGTCATCTCTGTACTCGAGTTCTAGAGCATTGTCGATTGAAGGGTTTGACCAATATTAGTGAGCACAATAGAGGCTGTAAAAGTGAAATAGGAATGTCTGATTTTAGAATTTTGTTGAGAAGTTTTAATAATTATTGGGAACGCGTGATATGTGAAGCATTGTTGATAAGGTCATTGGATCCAAAAATTAATGTGCAAAGTGCTGTGACTACGAATATTTTGAATGTTTTTAAATAGTTTACGTATGTTAAATCATGTTTATGTATTGTTTTTAAAAAAAAACCTTTTTTTTAATATTAATAAAATAATTGAATTTTTAAATTACATTATTTTTTAAAAGTTATAATATTAATAAAAATTATAATATTTATAGAAATAAAATTTTAAATTAATTAAAAGTTATTTGAATATTTTTTAAAATATTTATTTATTACAAAATTAAATTAATAAAAAATAATTTGTTTAAATTAAATGTTAATTCAAATTATTTTTAGTTGTTTTTGAGTACCTGAAGATGACAGTCATGCTGTCGAAATATATCGTACGAAAAGTTTTTTATTGGCGTTATCTTTTAAATAATAATGATAATAATAATAATAATAATCATAATAATAACAATAATAATAATAATTTTTATTATTATTTTAATAATAATAACAAGATTAAAAATAATAATAATAATAATAATAATAATAATAATAATAATAATAATAATAATAATAGCGATTGGACTTAAGGCTAATGGAACAATAACAGCGATTTTAATAATAATAACTATCATGATACTAATAATAATAATATTACTAATAATAAATATGCGATTAATCATAATAATAATAATAATAACAGTAATGAATATTTTCATAATTATCACAATAATAATAACAATTCTTACACCAATAATATAAATCGTGAATGAATAATTAGGAGAAGGTAAGTTAAATAAACTTCGATGCTTATGCCTTATTTAAGGGTAATAATCAAAAAAAACTTTTATAGTTAGGCAATAACGATATCTAGTAATACTCTCCTTACTATATCCTATATAGTAGCGTTACCCAACTTACTATATTTGGGCAATTTGTTTGATACGGACAATAAAAATAAATACTATTGGTGGGTTACAGGGTTTCGTTATTTATTTAAATTGTCCTGTGGTTGCCCCAGTAACGCCATACAAAATATTTCTAGCTACTACTCGGCACCCGTTGCTAGGCAACGTTGGAAATGTGTTCGAGTGGGTGGATTGTCCGCAAAAAGTGAGTATTATTACTAATACTGTAATTGCTCGGACAACCCTCGGGTTCACGAGCTGTCGGTAGAAGACCTCTGCTCGTTTTGCTCTGTCCCTTGTGTAAGAAAATTCAAGATCGGATTTATGTTTACCGTTGGAGATGGAACGATGGTTTGAGAACGTAGTACGAGTATCCATGATGATGATTGTAAGCAAATCGTAGCTTGGAATTAAATTAACCGTGAATACAACTTATTTATTCAAATCAGCAATGAAAAAATATATAACATTCATGAGCTATTGTGATGGATTTGGTGGTCGTGCTGCTCGGCGTCGGGCACGCTCCTTGCGTCCTGGCCGACGATTGCTTGATGGAGTGGCGGACTGGTTCGTAGATTGAGCTACATTATTGTGGGGATCTCGCTTCCCCCTCACGACAGACTGCTAGGGCGACCTCTAATCCCCTGATCTGAGTGTGCAAGTTCTGATTGAGCTGTCGCTCCTCCGCCCAGCCCTTTTGAGCTGCCGTGAGCCTGAGATAGAGGGCCTTCGTCCTTTTCGGATCCGACCAGGTTGCCTTGATTTGCTGCACCTCCCGAGTTATTTGGACTATTTGGTCAATGAGATTTGCATTTGCACTCCTAGCGTGATCCAATTCGGTTTGCAGAAATTGGATAGTTGCCATTGCTGTAATAAACAAAAATCTTTAAATTTCTTTATGGACTCAAATAAATGGAAAAAAAACTCTGATTAACACAAACATAATCTTTCGCATAAATCCATTTTTTATAAAAAGAATTAAGACGAACGACATTAAAATCTTTTAAAATTCAATCACATTCATAACACAAATTATCGTTTGTGCCCTTTGTCCGAGGAGTCAGGGTTCTTCTCAGAATTGTCTTTTTAAGCCCTTCCTCTTAGGAGAAACCTTGAATGGCCGTCGGCTATCACGGACCGGTCGAGGCGGATGGGTCTCCGCAATACGCCCGACGAGGATGTGCTCTTCGACATTCGCGAGGTACATCCGGGCTTTGACTACATTTAGGTCCACTTGCTCCTGCACCCTCTCCCATTGAGCGAGGAGGTTCCGCGCGTGGTCGAGGATTTCTTCGGCAGGGTATTGCTGCTCGTTTGGCCAACAAGGATCTTTTTCCAGGCCCAATATCCGCCAAGTGGTTGGGTATGGCCTTTTAGGTTGAGGCTCCTCGATGATTGCTGTTGTCAGTTGTACTCTCTTCTGACGCTGTTCGTCGGCTACATGGGTGGAGATCCAGTCGAGCGGCATGGTTTCTTCTGAAATATCATTATAGTTAGATAGTTGGGTATAAAGGAATAAAAGTTAGTCTATCTAAATCGTCGGCATGATTCAATAATCGGTTATTTAGGGTTCGCGGGAAAATAAAGGTTTGATTATCACTTCGTTATACGAGAGATATTAGTTGCTTTAGAAATGTTATAATAAATTCATTTGGGGTTTATGTAAAATAATTCCTAAGGTAAAAGCTGCTGAGGGGAAATACTTATTGAATTCGTGAAACGGGAATAATTATTACTAGTTATTCAAGAAAAAATCATCGCAATCGCGGATCAAGATCTTTATCCAACAACAGTAAATTTTCCTATGATAATTTATACCCTGAAATCTACGCGGTATTTACTCATTTTACTTCGATATTAATATTTGGGTTACTGGATCAAACGATCAACGTAATATTGCAATTTAAAATCTCAAAATCAAAATTTTATTAAATCTAATTAAATCCTTAATTATTAAAGCATATTTCAAACTACAAAAATACGACTGTTCATCTATAAAGTTTACGATGTAAATTCATTCAGGTAATTATTCTAGCTCATATCCTCCTACATTTCTTTTATAATTGTTAAAATAGTTTTAAAATAATACGACACGTCGTTACTACGACTAGTTGCTTTATGAAAACTTAAAGTTTTAACATAAGTTTATTTATAATCTAAAGGTTTTGTATTTAATATGGTAGGGTACCATTATTAATTAGCTAATTTTTATTCAAGGACTAATTTATGGGTGACAACTATAATGGTCATTAATTAAAAGTCTATGACATTATGAAAACTAAATTAATTAAGGGAATGTATGCAATATTACCTTGCAAGTTCAAATCCTTTGATAAGTTCCCTATGGCTATATAATCCATGTTATAAGAATAATTTTTCAATCGATAATGACTTGGTTGGATTTTCAATGCGTATATTTCCGTTATAATGTAATGGTGAATAGATTTATTTATTTTAAATCAAGTCGATGTGATCAGAACGATTTCCGGTTTGTCGATTTTCAGGTTAGATTGTTTGGTTTATTATTTATTGATAATTAATTTTCTAATTTTAGTACGTTAGCCAATTTTGTGAGATTCTCAACAGTTGGAAATGAGCGGGCGGCATTAATTCTGGTAAGTTCATATTCCGTGTTTGTATTATTTACAGTTTATTTTAGAAAATTACGGGGTTCGGTTTGAATATGGCGTGGGAAAATTTGACGAAACTTCGGTTTTATTACTATGCTGAATCGGTATTAGTGTTAGTAGGTTATTATTTTAACTACTTCATATAATTTTTATCAACGTTTTAGGAAATACTTGGAAACTCTACTGAGGATTTTGAAGTAGGATCTTTCTTAAAAACTTTTGCGATCGAATACATTGGAATTTTATAACGTTTAAATTAGTGGATTTTGCAAGTAACAATTATTCCTCGTCTATTACAAGGGTATTTGAAATGTGCTCCTGGAGTTATTTTAATTCGATGTCGGCGGTAAGCCTGTTCTTGCAGTTTTCCAGATTTTTGTAATATTAATGTAAATTCATGGCCGTTTTCTTGTTACTTTAATTGATTTATGCAATATTAATATACATTTATAGTCTCCTGTTTTGATTTTTTATCGATATTATAGGGCAATAGTCGTATTAAATCTCGGGTTTAGTGTCATCTTTGGGGTCTTTATCGGTAGTTTATGCTATAGCGATTTTTAATTAAACATTACAGTCAAATTAAATTTATTAAGCACATGTATGCCACAAATTTTAACTTTATTTCGTAATACCAAATCAATTTATTTATATCAACGATTTCAAGTTAATTTATTCCCGTACCCTTTCCCTTTAATAAGCCTTAGACGCATTTTATGTTTATATTACAGTTAATGAGTGCCCACTGGACTACTCGGTGTGATGATTTTGAGCCGTGTGTAAAATATTTTAGGTCGATTTTACAGAAAGGAGAAACGAGGAAGCAGCCAAAAGACTTCTTCCTTATCTCTCGTTTCTTCTAGATGGGGCAATATTGACGTTACGACCCCTGCGTTCCGCACGCTGGGCCTTCACGGGCACAGATCATTGGCGATTTTCCACGCTCTTACACGAGTCTGAGTTATGTGTTGATTTTTCTGACTTGCGATAGGTATTGGCTGTGGGCCGGAAAAATTTCGACAGATTAATTTTATTAAATATATAAAACAATTTAAATATTATAAATATTTATTGAAGCATATTAAAAGTAAAATACAAAGTTACCATATCCATTCCAATAAAATTTTCATAAAAATACCTCTCCCCCCACGCCGACGTCCAAGCAGAGCTCTACCGAGGTTGCAAGGATGTGACGTGGAAAGAGAGTTCCAAATAAAACTATTTCACACCTAAAAATAAAAGGCTTCACGATAGGTTTTTAAACAAAATTCAAAATGATTTTTGATTCAAAAATGGTGAAAATTGGTTAAATTTTATGTGAAAATGAATCGGTATTTATACCTATTTTCTGTCCCTAACGTCGCATGTTAATTTTGATGTAGTAAAACAAAATTCGACCTTGTTATTTTCTATTGTATTCTATTCTTTATTTTTATTAGTTTTTAATTTATTTTAATAATTTTTCATTTAGAATTTTTATTGAATTATTTCTAATTCAAATTTTTTTGATTTAAGTTTCATTTTCATGAACTTTTATTGATTTATTAATTCTCGGTCGAATTTGTTGGGTTTTCATGTTATATTTGTATTTGTATCGTTCGAATCTTGTTGCGTTTTGTTATTATTTTAATTTATTTTTATGTTTTTTATTTTATATGTAATTCTCTTTTTTCTCATATTTGATAGGGTTTAATTGATGTTTCAATAGGTTTAATTTTGAATTTGCATGTTATGTTTGCCTCTGTGTTACCGATCCATTTAAACATTTTTCAAGGCCGTTTGTGTTCTGGCCCAACACTATGAAAATAAGTTAAATAGAGCTGTAAACGGATCAGGAATGGTTCCGTTTGGTCTATTATAATAGACGTTATGACAAAAATTAGATAACCTAGTTTTTTTATCCCCCTAGCAAGTTGTTTATTACCATAGAAACTTATTATGGGTAAGGAAATTCTATTCTCCAATTCGATTTTCAGAAGCAACTCTATCGATTGATTTCCAGGTTTCCCATCATATCCTCCACAAATTCTCTAGTTGGAATATATACTTCGCTTTTTTGGAGATTTCGATGGAATTTATTCTCTTTGGTAATTTTTTATTTATTTTACTTTGTAATAAATAAAACTTGGTTATTAATTTTGTCTTTTTAGTTTACTTTGTAATTTAGTTGTTTTCATTTTACACATAGTTAAATAAAAAGGAGGGTCAAGTTAATCATAAAAATATTAATAATTTTCGGTAATAAACACAATGATAATTGTCCGACTAATATCGATTATGGTAGTAGAGATAATACTAATAATAGATATACAATAGTAATAATTATAATAGCTATAATATTAATATAACGGATTGGGTAAGATAAATAAAATGTTTATTTACATATCGTCTGTACGAAATAATTTTGTAAACCTTTTAAAGTTGACGTTGATAGAATAAAAAGAATTTTAAGTAAAATCTTTTCGTAATTCTACTATTGACAATGTTTGAACGTAAAAATTTATAAGCCTACAGCAAACAATAGTGATTTTGAATCTGAAAAGGAGCAAAATGTCATTTAGACATTTATACTATTTTATGTGCCGTGGATTCAACCGATTTCCAATTTTCAGTATGATTCTCGTAATTAACTTTCTGTCATTTTCTCTTAGATGTTGTCGATTTATATTTTCTAGTGTGAAACTTTATATTTTAACCTTTCTCAGGGCCACCACGCACTCTTTCGAGGGTTGGGCGATAGGATTTAGGAAGGGAGAATACAGGGCAGTTCCAGCAACGCCTTCACCATGAGTTCCCCCGCTAACCACCGGTTTTATCCAGGGGTAAAAAGAATTAATTTTAATTACTTGTTTGCGTGTGAATTATTGTGAGTGAAAAGATTTGAATAATAATAAAAAGTATTTTAAATTTATTCCTCGCGATCGAGGTTCAATCATAAAAATTTTAATTTAGTAAAATTAAGACAAATTTATAAAATTATTCTATATAAGGGTAAGAACTAAAATGATAATCAAACGAATTTTTAAAAAATTAAAACAAATTTCAAAATGCTGTCTACATAATAAAATAATTACAGACGCTAATAATACAAAAAATTATGATGAACATTAAAAATAAAAATTAAAAGGTTTACTTTGTGGTTTTTCTGATTTCTTCAGAACAATCAATATAAAAATTTAAGGTAGATTTAATAGTAAGTACAAATTGAGTATAATATAATTTTTAAAAGAAAACGTACTGATATTTGTTTGCCCAGCACTGCCTTATATATCACGATTTTCCGTGTGTGTGTTTTGATGCGGTAAAACAAGGAATTTTAATTTATATTTTTAAAATATAATTTTTTAATTAAATAATTAAATAAATTTGGCAACGATTTAATTTAAAGATAACGCCAATAAAAAACCTTTCATACGATATATTTCGATAGCACAGCTATCATCTTCAGGTACTCAAAGCCAACTAAAAATATTATGAATTAACATTTAATTTAAACAAATTATTTTTTATTAATTTAATTTTTTAATAAATAAATATTTTTAAAAATATATTTTAAATTAATTTTAAATTTTACATTTTTTTACTTATATTTTAATTTTTAAAAATTAATGTTATTTAAAATTTTCAATTATTTTAATAATATTAAAAAAACAAACATGATTTAACATACGTAAACTATTTAAAAACATTCAAAACATTCGTAGTCACAGCACTCTGCACATTAATCTTTGGATCCAATGACCTTATCAACAATGCTTCACATATCACTCGTTCCCAATAACTATTAAAACTTCTCAACAAAATTCTAAAATCAGACATTCCTATATCACTTTTACAGCCTCTATTGTGTTCACTAATATTGGTCAAACCCTTCAATCGACAATGCTCTAGAACTCGAGTACAGAGATGACAAGAAGTCTCTCCAATGTATGTGGCATTACACCCATTACATGTAAATTGATAAACGAGATCAGAACACAATCCAACCGGAGTTTTTGATTTATTAATAAACATATTGCGTACCTTACACGAATTAGAGACGATCTTATACTCTAAATTTCCTATCAGTTTACCCAACTTCCTTTTATAATTTGTAAATCCTTCAGAGTACGGCAATACTAACACATATTTAGGCTCATTTTTTTTATATCCATTTTTACCATCACCCAGATCAACACTCAATTCACACCCATCCGACAAATTACATTCAGACTTTCCACAACATGGATCCTTAGGATTTTTAATCAATTTATCAACAGTTTCTTTTATCATCAACAATAAAAATGATTTAGAATATCCATTCTTTATCAACAACTCAACTAATTTATCAACACTTTTTACCGAATTATCAAAAGTAGAAGATAAAGCCCATGAACGATAAATCAATCCTTTCACCATATTTCTCTTATACTTAAATTCACAAAAACTTTCTGGAGAAGTATAAAGGCCAGTATCAGTTGGTTTTCTATAAATCTCTGTTTCATACTGTTTATCTTTGCGTTGAATTAACTAATCCAAAAACGCAATTGATGACTTTCTCTCCGTTTCACATGTGAATACAATGTTTTTATGTAAACTGTTCATAAAATGCAAAAACGGTTCTACATGTTTCTGGTTTTCAAATATAAGAAAAATATCATCCACATACCTTTTATAAACAAAAGGTTTTTCAAATTGGAAAGAAGCAATTTTCCTTTCCAAACTAGCCAAAAATATTGATGCCATCGTTGGTGCTAAAGGGGAACCCATAGCGACTCCATCTATAAATGGTATCAATAAATGGTAAAAACCCTATATTTTTAGTTGGTTTTGAGTACCTGAAGATGATAGCTGTGCTATCGAAATATATCGTACGAAAGGTTTTTTATTGGCGTTATCTTTTAATTTTTTAATTCTTTTGATTTATTATTAAATCTTTTACGTTTTTTGTATCAAAACTTAATTTAGTTTTTAATTATTTTATTTTTCTTTTAAATTTGTTGGGGTATTACAAAAAGAGCACAGTAAAGTCAATAAAACACCAAAATGATAAAAGTGCATCATTAATTAAAAAATTTACAAAAATTCGAAAGTTGTATTTATCCGGGAAATTGGTATGATTGAACGCCAAATTGAGAGACGAGTCCAAAAATAATAATAAAATTTAGTGAGAGGGTCCCTAGAAAATAATATAAGATCAAAAAAGAAATTAATTAAAAAAATTAATTACTAATGGGAAACCGAAGCAATCGGAAACCATAGAGATGAGGAAAACCCGAGAGATGAGGAAAACCAGGCGTGTAGACGGAATAAAATAAATGGGTAAATTGGTCTAAACAATAGTAAATGGGCGCCACTGATCTATGGAGAGGTAATTATTTCCTATTTGGTAATTTAGTAATGTAGCAAATGTTGTTGACAAATGTCGGCTAAGGTGGTCTGTGGGAAGTAATTATTTTTAATAATTTAATAATGTAGCAAATGTTGTTGACAATTGTCTGAAAAAAGTCTGAGCATGAGTATAAAAGAAAAAGGGAAAAACACGAAATGGCCAAGGGTCGAAGCAAACGAGTAATGTAGTTAGGTCAGTAAAAGAATCTAAACCCAAGTAAAGTCAAAAGTTATCTAGCAGAAAGGGTGATTATCGATTTAATAACCTTCCTTAAGATAATCAAATTTATACGGTGGTTGAAGGGTGCAAATAAACCAGTTAAATTGTGATTACAAAACATAGAAATAAATCGGATTGAGTTGTAACTGTGGTAAAGTGCAAATAAAATTATTCTGTGATGGGTTTGCTTATTTGATTCGAAAAGGACACGAGGAGCCTGAGGGAACCGACTTTTAAAAATAATAACCCAACAAATTTTCCATTTTTAATTCTAGATTTAATATTTAGTTTTCCCGCTCAAAAACACACCATTATCGTGCTGGTCAAACAAATTAAGAGCTAAAATCAGTTTTGCCGAACAATTTATTCAAAGTGAAGTATTTTAATTTGTTTTGGACAAAATAAATATTCAGATTAAGCAGCGTTTTACTAGAATGCAAACAATTACAAACTGTTTTGGATTTTTTAAGCAACAAAACATTGTCAATTTACCTAAAGCAGATATTTTAAACTTATGCACCAACTTGGAAAAAAATTACCAGGAAGTGATATCCTCTGAATTTCATATAAACTTTTTGCATGAAAATTCTCTAGTAAAAAAAAGAATTAAAGAACAGCATGTCCATTAAAACGTTTTCAGAATTGCTTCTCAGAAAGTAGAGCTGCCTAGAAAGTGAATTTTCGGAAATCTTTACTGCTTTTGTGTGGTTGTTCTTCACACTTCCGGTTACAATAAAGTTGGTCATACGGGGAATCTAATTTTTGTATATCCATACATCAATGTCGCACCGATCCTCTCAAGCTCTAGGGTGATTTCTTCCCCATACGACGCACGATTTGGTTAACTGCTGCGTACCCATGACCGAAATCATGTTGGTACTGTACGCAACAGCCGAATGCCATTCGAGCAGGTGAGCGCTATTGCTAGTGCTACTCCTCGAAGGACCTTCGTTCCCCATCTCTTGCTGCCGATAGAAGGTCTTACGCCCTTTGTTCCAAAGTCATATCCTCAATGAAACTTAGCTTTACGTCTACTCTGAGTTGACAATCGTGAGAGCTCCGTTCAGTAATTACGATTATTATTCGCCCACCCTTCTCTTAATAACTCTCTTCCCTGCGTTAGTACCCGTGATTTGTTAATGCCAATTTCATAAATTTATATTTAAAATTAATATTACAGAATTACAGAATTTTCTACTTCAAAAACTTTATTTGTATACATATAGAAATACATAATAGAAGAGATACACCGAATTATATAGAAGTCAAGACGGACCATACACTCAATCTCAAAGCCTCCGTAAACAAGTTCATGATCACTATGATTAAGTTGGGCAAGTTGAACAGAGAGGAGGGCTGATTCGATTGGTGCACATTCTTCATTCGTCCGCATCTATATCCGTGGGGAAACGTCGACGTTTCGCCGGGCGATATGGTGGTGGATTCATATTGACGTCGAAGTCCACTCGGGTAGAGGGTCCTGGCTCGTCAGGGAGAGGCAGGTGTCTGGGTACCCTGCCTGTTAAGATAGCAATTTCGCCAGTGTCCAGACCCATCCGCTCTAGAGTACGACTCGGTTCCGGAATTTCATTCTCATCGTCCACCAGGTTGATGTGAATTGATCTAGCCGGAGAATGTATGGTGATTGTTGGTGCACATAATACATCCGAATCTATATCAGGGAATTCAAACTCCTGATACGGGGGTGGCAGATCCTGTATCGAGTACGGGGCATTAGCTGGCTCCATTGCATTGAAGTGACTCGCAGTTCTGCGTCGTTGTTCGCGGCGGCGACGGTTTCGGTTTGGCCGTCGCCTGGCAGCTCCAGTGCGTGGTTCGGCCACGGGAGTTTGTGAAGGTTCGATGGTCGCTGGTGTCGGGATTGAGAGAGTGACAGGAGGTGTCACTAGCGAGAGATGCTGTGCCGGAATAAGGTTCATGTTCTGGGCCAGAACACTTCCGGGAATGCGAGCACGGAGTTCGGCATCCGTAAAAATCTGTCGGAGCGTTGTTCCTTGCTCCTTTATTAGAATCCGCTGTCCACGGGACTCGATAATCAAATCATCCCTCGCCCGAGATAGACGAGAGATTTTTTGATACAGTTTCTTGGCTGCATCCGGTGAAAGCCAAGTTCCTTTTATCTTTTGATACTTCTTCTGGAGAGCTGTGTGTTCCTCTTCTAATTGCTCTAATCGCTGTCGAGTAGCGATGATCGATGGGGATAACCGTGGAATCCTGGGTAGATTTGTAGGGCTGGTCATCTAAATGTGAAGACTGACTAAAGATAGGATAATGTTCCTTCTCGGAGAAGTTTTACGTTCATCAGGTGGAGACAGAATGGGAGTCAAAGGTTTGGTTTTATACATAATGAGATTAATATAATAACATTAATGATATTAGTACACTAAGATTGTGAGAGAGGGGAAGACTTAGACAGCATTTATGGTACTAAGGTTGGTCATGGTTACTTATATTACTGATGATTTTTCGGTAGTAACTTTAGCGGTATAGCAAATAATTACCTTAAAAATCGCGGTGAGTTTACTGGGGCCGTTAATTAATAATGCTAATGGTAATAATAATATTAATAATAATAATAGTAATGATAATAATAATAATAGTAGTAAGAATGAGAACGATAATAATTATAAATAATATTAATAATAATGATAACCGTAATCATAATAATAGTATTGATGATAATCACGATAACGATTTTAAATAATACTATAACGAAATATTCATAGTTAAGAGTATCAATAATGTTAGTGATAAATAGTAATATGGTCGATAACCCTAATTATATTAATAATAATAATAAATTACTATTATTTCCCAATAATAGTCAACCTATTGATGAGGGGATATCAATTGTCAGTGTGAATAGCACCGCCGGTAAAGTAGGTATTATTACCGATGAGATTGATAGTATTTGTGTTGACAGGGGTTACTCTGCATGCTGATGATAGTCGGATTAATATGTCAGCGGTTTCATACGCCCGTGGTAGTCGTGTTTATGGGAATCCGATATAAGGGTTAATGACGTAATTATACGAAGGGCAAAGTCATCGAAATTTAATGCAGTCATTATTAACGATTACGTCATCGATCGGTGAAAGAGAAGAATGTCTATCAGATAATTCTGAAACTCGTCAACACACTGAACGGAGTGGATTTATTGTGGATTATCAAGAACTTTGACGTTGTTAGGGGCGATAGAATAGTTCGTCCGTGATCATTAACGGAATTTTTGGGATCGGCCAGTAAGCTTATGATTTGTTGGCTATCGGGTAACGTGATTCAATACCATGGGGAAAAATCCTTCTCCTATCGGTTGGCTAAATTGGCATAGCAAGATTCGTCATTATTGAGTTAACCTGAACATGTTCAAAAATAGACCCTAGATGTCTAATTCAGAGTACGATGTTGAATCAATAGGGATCATCGGTATTTGATGATTAGTTCGTCGTGGTGTCATCTCATAATTCATGGATATATCAAGTCTATGGCCTTATCCAATTGGGAAAGATTAGTCACGTGATCTCCGATCTCCAGGTCGATACTACTACGATTCGGAAGGTCGAATGCGACAAGATAGGCATCATTGTCTACAGGGCTCAATGATATCATAAAAACATTTCCATCTAGTTTCCCAATTCGCGGATAAGAACCTCTGGATGTCTATATGGATGAAGTTAAGAATCGTTATCATGTGCTATATCGAACGTTTCTCGTTTGTGAGCCTAAATATGCAGGTGGGTATCCATACAGTTACAAGCATGGGCGTCCATTAAAGGTAGTTAATGTATTCTTTTCTGTAATTTGATTAAATATAAGTTCTGACACTTCCGTTATTATTGAATTTTTCTGTGATAAATTGTTAAATTACTCTTTACTCGTACCTACCCCTTCTACCCGGTTATACTCAGTGTAATTTTTCGAGGCAACCATAAAAATTGGTCCTATCAGATCGCTACGCGATCTGTCCTAATTCCCCTACCTGTGGTCAAACTTCCCATAGTTTAAAATTCTGCTCGTTCCGGCCACATTTTTCAGCAGCCGCTACGAGGCGTTCAACGATGCACTGCGTGGAGGTCCTGTGCACATGGCCAGACCCTACTGCGTACGACCGAGGTTTCAATGGAACACAACCCACGAGCGCAACTAGGGAACTTAATCCACCAGCCGGCACGCGATCCGTCCCATTGATATCTATTGCTATACCTTTAATAAATAAAGATTTTAAGGGGCCTCGTATATTATAAAATATGATAAAACATATAAAGTTAAAATTCGTAAGCAAGGCATTTAACTTTTTAATAAACATATGAAATTACATAAACAAAATTTTATACAACAGAAAAGATCCTTACTCTAAAAAGTTTGTTGCAAATATTTTGAATAAGTGTGAAATAGTAAAAGCATAAGTTTTTTAATAATGAAATTTGTCACTGTATTTATACTATTTTTGTGCGTGTGTGCGACCAATGAGCGATTTTTCGCCATTTTTTGGGCTTTTTAATTATTTTATTAATTTTAAACTATTTTTATTATTTTTTGTGCATTTTTCTCTATTTTTTGATATATAATTTATTAAAGTTGAATTTTATGTCTATTATTATTTTATTATAGTATTATTTTTAGCCCTCGTTATTTTGTTTTTCTGGTCGCCACTTCTGCCTGTGTTTTTTCTAAACCTTATTTTGCAAGGTTTTGGCAGTTTATTTTATTTTTCCTATGTCTCTCTCTGCAGCTGTAGGCTTTTTAGTGATTTTAATTAATTAATTGTTTTATTTTCTTTTTGTTATATTTTTATTTTGTTTTATTTAATATGTTTTACATTAATTTTTGATATCTTCTTGCGGTGCGTGCTTATATTCAGTGACTCGTTTCATTACTTTTCTTTTTATTTTAATTTCAATTTTTATTTTTTGTTTAAATTGTGGCTCTGAGCCCAACAATAGCTAGTTATGAAAGATCATTCAGCAAACTGAAAATTATTACGGAGTACAAAAGAAATTCAATTGGCCAAACCAGGCTGCGAAATCTTGATTTGCTATTCATTGAGCATAAAGTACCAGCAAAAATAAGTATCGCCGAACTTATTCACGATTTTGCAAACGTAAAAGCAAGAAAGAAAAATTTCAAGATTACATAATTACAATTAAATTTTTACAAATTGCAGTCTTCATTTAATATATATTATTGAATTTCTAAAGGAAATAGATTGAAATAACGAAGTCGTAAACATGCATCAAAAATCAAATTATAAATAAATTATTTTGTATGACAGGTTATTTTGTTAAACAAAGTAGACCAATAGGGTCTGGAGGCGCAGGGCAGAGGCCCAACACCGACTGTTGCTTATTGGCCCAAAATTTCTAGGTACGCCATTGACTCGTAGGAAAAATACCTTTCAAATTTGAAAATAATTCATAATCATAAATTAATTGATTTTGCATAATTATTAATGGATATAATGTAAAATATTTAAATCAATTATTATAAATAAAATATCTGATTCCGATAATTAAAATTAATAAATTTATTTTTAAATTTCTTATTTGTTTAAGTTATATAGTATTTCAAAAAACAAAGAAGTATGATTATTAATTTAAAATAATTATTAATTATTATTTCAAGTTTGTTAATGGGTGAAAATCTCGAAGGTAATCATTTTGAGCTTCCATGGTTAGAAAAATATCGTCCTCTTGTATTGTCTGATATTGTGGGCAATGAAGGAACAATTAAACGTTTAGAAATATTTTCTAAACAAGGGAATTTGCCAAATTTGATAATTGCAGTATGCATATATTTCAATACTTCACGTAATAAATCTTGTTCAGGGTCCACCAGGTAGTGGAAAAACTACTAGTATTTTGTGTTTAGCTCGTGCAATGTTAGGAGAGACTTATAAGAATGCTGTTCTTGAGTTAAATGCTTCTAATGATCGTGGAATCGAAGTTGTTCGTAACAAAATCAAATCTTTTGCTCGAAACAAAGTAAATTTGCCCGATGGTATGCATAAAATTATAATTTTAGATGAAGGAGACAGGTGAATTTTATTATTCATTAAATTATTTGCATTATTAAATCTTAGCATGACTGAAGGAGCTCAACAAGCTCTTAGAAGAACTATGGAAATGTATTCTAATACAACTCGATTCGCATTTGCTTGTAATGATTCATCAAAGATTATTGAACCTATACAAAGTCGATGTGCGATGTTGCGATATACTAAATTAAGCGATTCCGAAATTTTGGCAAGATTGTTGGAAATAATCAAAATGGAATCTGTAATTTATACAGATGATGGCTTAGAAGCTATCATATTTACAGCCCAAGGTGACATGCGACAAGCCATTAATAATGTCGAATTGACTCACAAGGTTACTAGATTAAATTAATTATCATTATGAATATTTAATATTGAGACTGTTTCATTCTCATCATTGGGATATTAATTACTGTTTTTGTTAGGGTTTGATTTTAGATATTCTTGCGCTTATTTTGATAAATTTTCTCGATTAAACTACATTTTGGATTCAATAATTTACAAATTTACCTTGATATAATTGGCAATATCATTTTTGTCATAGTTACGGATTGCCAGTTTAAAACATTATTTCACAAAAAAATGATAAATGATTTCCACAAAAGGGGATTACAGTGGCGGGCATAACCGGGAGAGCTATTGCTGATAACGCAGCTCTACTATATAATTGAAAACTTTCCGGTTGTCATGGAAACACGGCCTTCAAACTTATAGGTATTTATCTGGGTATTTTATCGCCCCCCCTAAATGAATTTCCCTAAATTCAAGTCCTAGCTCAACCGATTTCTCAGATCCCTACAAAGAGTTTCACAAAATTCCATTAAAATCGTTTGAACAGTTTCAAACAAGACATTTATAAATATGTTTAAAATCAATAATAAAGTGATTAATTTAGATAAGTTTATGAAAATTAAAAATATTTCCATAAATAAATGTTATAAAAGTCGACTGAAAATTAGACAATAAAAAAATGTTTATCCATTTTGATGTTCCAACTCTCGCGTTCCAGGGATTCGGATCGGTGACGAGTGACAATGTGTTCAAGGTTTGCGATGAGCCGCATCCTTTGCTTATTAAATCGATGCTGGAAAATTGCGTGGAATCCAAGTTTAATGAAGCCTTTAAATCACTGAATAATTTGGTAGCATTCGGTTATTCACCAGAAGATATTATCGGAATCATTTTCCGCGTCACGAAAAATCACGATGGAATTCCCGAGTTTTTGAAGCTTAGATTTATAAAAGTTGATTCATTGATCTGTTAAAAATGATAATTCTTCAATGTCACCCAGGAAATCGGTGAAGTCCATATGCGGATCGTTGACGGGTTGACTACTCACCTTCAATTGGCCGGTTTGATTGGCAGGCTGTGCAGAGCTTCCGTCGCATTTGGTAATAAATAGATGTTGATATTTCATTTTTGTCATTGATTATTTGTAATTGCACTAATTATTTATGGACATTTTATTGGTGTTTCGTGTTTTCAAGGAGACGGGCGCATAAATGAGCCACTAATGCCACCTGGGTGAGCAGTGCTTCTGAATGTAGTTATTGCGCAGTCGTTATACGTGATCTAGCGATCGACATGTGCTCCGAAGTCTCTGATAACTTTTTCACCAAAACAATATATTTAATTATAGTATGAACATTAAAGACTAATGAATCAGTCACATATACGATATTAGCCATCAGCGAATTGATTTTAAAACAGGATTATCATTGGACTAAAATTTATTACAAATTGAGCAAAGTTCGATCCGATTCCACTAAAGCTGGTATTTTGTTATCCTGGAAATTTATCCCTAAACCAGGGCCGGATTATCCAGTAGGCACTGTGTTTAGGGCCTACGAAGAAAATTGAATTACATTTTTTTATTGAGTGAATTAAAATAGAGAAATAAAGAGAAATAAGCAAAATTCAAAATCAATCACTTTATATTCAGAAACTGTAATACACCGTAAACTAAATTTTATAAACTTTGCGGCTCTTTGCATGGGCAAAATCACAAATAACATCTTCAAATGACATTTTCCAGATTAAATCGCTTTCAATCGAAAGAAGTGCAAGAGAAGACAATCGTTCTTGTCCCATCGTTGACCGCAGGTAATTTTTGATAAGTTTCAGTTTTGTAAAAGGTCATTCACACCCCAGTGGCGGATTTAGGTCAGTCGAGGTACGGGGCGCAGAAAAAAATATTGGGTCCCAAATAAAACGAGACAAGGAAAATAAAAATTAGTGTTATACATACATAGATATGCCCTTAAACTAATTTGTTTTTGCTTAGGAATCAGATGTTTTTTTTAATGTATTTGTAAGGAGAAGAGAAAGGGTGGCATGAGACATGACATACGAGAAAGAAATTTAATATAAATCCGCCTCTGGTTCACCATGATAGCTTGATACAGAAATTGAAAGATAAATTCGAAAAGCAATATTTACATCTGGAAAACTTGTGACCAACTTGTTTTCTATTTGGGACTTCATCATTTCAGAAACAGATTTTGTGTCGGCGAACATTCTGGAAAACAAAAGAAACTCGTCAGCAAATGCTTTTTCGAAATATAATGAATATATCTTAATTATTTCGTTTGCTTTAGAAACTATTTCATCGTCTGCAAAGATCTGTCAAGAAGAAAACTGAACCTGTAATTTAATCATGCGTAAGCTGCTCGCCGTTTTCCATCTCAATGATAAGTCTGTCTATGATCACATTGAAGTACTGTATACGGAAATTGTCACTAGCACTCAAATATAAACTTATCAATATGATTCTCATCTATCACGACGTCGTGAAATCTTGTTCGCACATGTTTGCACTTTGTACATTCTCACATAGCGCAGTCTCATAATGGTCAAAATTTTTATCAGCGTCAATACTTTGGAACCTAGTATATCAATGAACTCATCACATATAGTTGAAGACATATATGATACATTTCCATTTCCCATGTTTATATATTTTCGAATGTGTTCCATTAGAATGGTTAAAATTCAGCTAAAAGGTCAATGCAGTCAGGATAGTTTCCATTGTTATGACAGTTTTGCAATTCAGTCTCACTATGGAAAGCTAATACTCTTTCAGCAAAAAATTTTATAATTGCAATTATTCTTTTCAAAACTTCAGTCCAGCATTTAAAAAATTTCTTTTTGGAACTCTGCATCAATTCTAGTGGACTTCTGACGTTGCAACATCATTCACAGAGCAGCATTATGGTCTTTAGACTTCTCGTGCAAAGTAATCCTTGCAGTGGCATTTTTCCAATCATTAAAACCAGTTTGAAATTGATTGCAAGATTCATCGACACCCCCATATTTGCAATCAAATAGCTTGAAAACATAACAAAACACTTTGCTTGTTGAAGGAGAATAGATATGCCAATCTATCTTGACAACTTCTCCATTTGTCAATTTTCTCAGATAATATTCCTTGTGTGCAAATCTTGTCTTGACTCCAAATTGTATACCCATTGAAAGAAAATCACTTTCTAAATTCTGTGAAGGGATATTTTCTGCATAATAGCCTATAAGATGTGCATTTACTTTCAAATTCAGCTGGATCACTGACTCTGCATTTATTGCTTTGCTTCATTTATAAATCTTCGCTGCTTGCTAGTTCTGGATCTGGATCATCAAATAGAAGCTGTGTATCTTTAGGCTGGTAGATCTGTTCTGGGTGTTCATAAGTAACATCTATTTCACTTTTTTTGGCACTTTCGTTAGGCAATATTTCTGGTATTGATACATTGGTCGTGACAGCTGTGTCATTGTTGGGCTTATCATCATTATTTATAATTTTCAATATAGAGCCCTTCATCTTTTTAATGCTTCTTCTTTCTCTTGCATTTCTTTCTTTTTTCAGATCCAGACTCGTGTTTTCTCTGGTATCCATCATACATGATTTCTAAAATTAAAATTATTTGTAATTACCAATACTTATTAAAAATTATTAATTGGTAAACATTAAAACAATTATAAAGTATTTTTATTTTAAATATTTAACTTTATGAAATATTGGAAAACCGGAAAATAATTAGTTATGAACTCATTTTACTAAAAGTAATTGTGATTAGTAATATCAAAACCTGAGTGCGTTCATAAATATAATGATTCAAATCAAAAAGGTTTCAAAACTATGTCACCCAAAAATGCTGTAAATGTGTTTACAATTTACATAATTTATTAGTTGTGCTGGGCACTGATGGGTCTTAAAATAGTTTTGGACTGCCTAAGGGTTATCATCCCCACCTAGCGCCTGCATAAGAATTTGAACCGCTAGTCACCCGTCATAAATGACGTTGGAACTGTGAACTAGTGGGTGGAAGGTTAGCAAAAGGTGAGCTCCTTCTCAAGAACTGCTAATGCCCTAACCCCCCTCGGGTCCATGAGCTGTCATAGAAGACTTCATGCTCTTACTTAATTGTCCCCTTGTTATCTTATCTAATTTCTAATTTATCTAATCATTGGATCACTCTGTTTCCCCATATTCAACCACCCTAGTCATATCTACCTGTCAATAACAAACAAATTTAATAACAAGTTATCAATTTCTATTATAATCGATAAATAATTAACATATATGGATTACATAGGTAATAAATAATTAACATCTAAAATTTAATTCAGTTAAATACAAAATTTCGCCATTAAAACCCATTGAGGTTAATAATAATGATAATAATAATGATAATGTCAGAGGTATATCTAATGTAATTAATGACCTACCCTCATAAATGCTACTATATAGCTCTGGTAATAATGATAATGTATTAATAATATTAATAATAATAATAATAATTATATTTTGGTGATATTAATAATAATATTAAATTAATAATACTGTTGGCGTACAGGGTAGAATTAATTTTGTTTTGATCTAAGCTCATTCATCCAAACTACTTCTTCAACTACTCTTGCATTCCCTAGGGTATTTCCTTTCTCACCCCGACGCCCCACAATTTTAATCTAACCACTGTATACCCATGGGCAAGCCCATGTTGGTACTGTATACAGCAGCCGAGAGTCCACAAGCAGGTGAGCCCCGTTTCCAAGACTACTCCTTGTGATAATCTCGCTTTCGGGTTCCTGACGGCCGATAGAAGGACTTACGTCTACCTAACTCCTTTAACCTTTTCGATATCTGCGCACACCTTTCCCATCATTCTATGACGAACCCATGCATACGTCCTACCTATTGTTTTCCCTTAGTCGCTTTAATACATAGCAAAATAGGTATTACCGATTGTAGTGAACCGTACCCTTACTAGGTTTTTGTCACTTATCTATTCATTATTAATTTTAATTTAGCAAAAACCAATTTTAGGTATTTAATTTATGAAATTTAAAGATGATGATTTAGAAACTTTAATAAAATTAAAATAATTTTAAATAAACGTTTAAAAATTCAGCTCCTCGAATTTATCTAATTTTCCGACTTTAATTGCTAAACTATTGAAAATAGGTAGATTTTCTAACCTAGGAATTTGTTTTAAATCATAAAGTATTTTATTTAAATAACATGTAAAGATTTAAATTATTATATAAATTATCGAAATTTCCGTTATATCGGCCGAAATTTTGGGTTTATCTCAACCTCATTAATAATTTAAGAAAAATAAACTCCTCCGAGAATGCTTATTTCATCTTTTTAACTAAAATTGCTTTTAATTATTAGTATTTCTATAATAAAAACTGAAGTTTTAAATTTCTGTTAACCGAGATCTCTTAATTCCGACTTTACGAGCAAAATAAGAACTTCCTCAACCTACTTCATACATACATGAGGTTCTATCAACATCATAAGGCAATCCAACCAAACTTTAGGCATCCATTCATAATTCGATTAATTAGAGAAATCAGAAATTATTAAGAGAATAAGAATTACGAAAATATACTTCTATTGGATTTAAGAAAATTTAACAAAAGGAATCACAAAAAATTATAGTTAGTATGTAAATATATAAATAATATCAAGATAATGGAGTCCATCCTTCTTTCCATTTGGTGATCATTCGTCGATATCGACGGGGAACTTTCGTTTGTTCCGGAGGGATTGAAATGGTATAGTTCCGACCTGAGGGACGGTATGGCATAACTCCTCTCCAAATTCGTCCATCCAGCAGCTCGTGAGAGTCGGCGATCTCTCTTTCGTTGTCGTGGTGGAATTTTCGACGGGTGAAATGTCTAGGCATATTGGTATCTCATCAGTTTCCTTCCCATGAGTTGGTAGCACCAGTTCTGCTGATCTTTTCGGGGTTGAAGCGGTGTCATCTTCTTTCACAAACTCTGGGTGCTGCTCTGCGACGAGTGCGGCGGCTTCTTCGAGCACTTGCGCAGCATTATTTAGGATTGTGAGGCCTTCAGCTCGGCGTCGTTCACGGCGACGACGATTTTTGCTGGGATGGTGCTTCTTGCTGGTCCTGGGTGTCTGAGCTGGACCAGCTTGAGTCGTTTCCGGAAGATGGTTTGCGGGGATCAAATTCAACTTTACCGCCAGATCGCGACCCGCTAGACGTTTTACCAGTTCGGCTTCCGTGAATGATGCCACCAAGACGGCGCTTTGGTCATTTATTATGATTCGCTGAGCCCGGTTTTCTGCAATTAAATCCTCTCGGCATCTCGACAACCGGTGGATTTTATCCTGGAGGATTTTGACCGCCTCGGGAGCGAACCACGTGCCGAGCGTGCGTTCGTGCTCCGCGAACAGTTTGTTATATCTTTGTTGGCATAAATCGTGATTCAATTGTAATGCAGTGGTATCTGATTTTCGCGATGATTTGGGGATTCTATATCCTGGGTGCATTTTAGAAAAGAAATTTTGATTACTGAAAAGTTTGATGAGAATTTTCGGAAGGATTTTCTTGAGATTTTCCTGACTAAACGAGGGAGAGTTTCAGTCCATTAATGGGTTATATTGATAAATAAATAAAATATAATAATTATAAAATTTAAAATTAATTAGCCCAAACATTCCTCAAACATTCTCTATCACATTCATTTCATGGTTTGATATTAATTGTGAAGATATCCTATTTGTCATTAGAACTAGTAATCAAAACGTTCGATGCAGAAAAGAAAAATTCTGATGCTCCAATCATTTACTGGGTTTATGAAAAATAATTTTTATTTAAAAGTGTTCTATAAAACCACTCCTTACAAAGGCAAAAATTAAAAAGAACATTCAATTTTGTTAATCCGTTCATTTGTTTCTATCGACCTAACCCTAGTCGTCCCTTTTCGTATAACAATTCGACAGGTTTTAAACAAAAAATTGCATCCCTACCTAAACATTCATTTGAATGTTTTCCCCCTAGCTAAGTCGATATTCCCGCATTTTAATCCCTACCGCTCCGACCAACATTGCAATGGCCGCCACGGTGAAGTACGACGGCGTCCTACTCTGCGATCAGTGTGACTAGACCTGACCATACCGGCAGACACCGAAGGGTGGTTGACGACAAGGCAGCACATCAACATCCCTCAAATTTAACTGAGGGAATTGAATCCTGCCAAGCCATCTTCCACAAATTATAACATGCATAAAATAATGTTAAGATTAGGGGGACCTGTCGTTGATACTAAAAGTACCTCGACCATCCATGGTTAAAATTTAAAAACTTAAAACAATAAACATTTCAAAATTTTATTCAAAAAAAAATTATGCAAGCTTACCAAAGTTCGAAATTCAAAATTTTTAGTTTTCAAAAATATTTTTAAGATTTTTTAAGGTTAAATATTATGACAATGGCTATTGTATTTATACTGTTTTCATGCGTGTGTGCGACCAATCAGCTAATTTCGAATCTTTTTTGGCCATTTTTTCGGGTTTTTGATGGCTTTTATTTAATTTTATATTTTTCTCTTTTGTTATTTATTTTTCTTAATTTTTTAATATTAATTTTATTAAATTTGTATTTTTATTTTTTGCTGATTCTTATTCTGGTCGCCTCCTCCGCCTGTGTATTTTCTAAACCTTATTTTGCAAGGTTTTGGCGGTTTTATAATTTTACTTTATTTTTCTATGTATTTTTCGTGCAAAATTTATTAATTATTTGTTTTAATTAATTATGTTATTTTTTATTTTGTTTTAATTAATGTTTTTATTATATTTTTAATTTCTGTTTGCGGTGCGTGCTTGTGTTACAAATAGCCATTCTCATAATTTTTTGACATGACTTTTTCATGGTTGTTTTGTTTTAGTGATGGCTTATAGCCCAACAATACTAATGATAATAATAATAATAATAATAATAATAATAATAATAATAATGATATCCGATTCGTTCTAGGGATACTGGTTTATCCTCAATGATATTGTGTAACGATATTAATGGTACTATATAGTTATAACAATACTATACTAATAATTTTAATAATAATAATATTATTTTAATAATAATAATAATAATATTTTAATAATAATAATATTTTAATAATAATTAATAATAAAAATATTTTGCTAATAGTAATACTGATATTAACAATAATATTAGTGTGAAAAATAAGGATGATAGTAATAAAATTGATATTAATAACATCAGAATTATGAATAAAGTAATATTAATGGTACTATATGGATTTTTCGGTAATAATAGTATGGTGCTCATAATGCTTATAATAATGTTAACGATATTAATAATCGTTTAGGGTCAAAATTAATAATGTTAAAAATAATGAAAAACTTGGAATAATAATCAAAATAATTAACGAAAATTCACAATATGAATAACGATAATAATCATAATATCAGAAAGAAAATAATAATTTTAACAGTAATAACATTTAATAAAATGATAAAATTAATAATGAATTGTTTAGTAATAATAATAAATTTACGAGTATAATAGTCACTTCAGTAGTTGGTTTAGGGTTAAGGAGTCGTATATTTAATTCTATGAACTGAACGAAAAGTTGAAATCTGAGTACTAAGATAACGTAAAGTCTTTGGGTAACATTCAAAAATCGATTTAGTATGTAGATTTGATGCGAAAATGTGAGCTATGGCCGATTTAACTTCCTAATGTGGTTAGTCGCGAATTTTAGTGAGCTGTGTCATACATTTCTGCGAGATTAATATGTGTTGACCACAAAAATTTAAATGTATTCTTTCTGACTCTTCCAAAAACTAGTCGGTATACCTTTCCTTTTCTATGCTATAACTTTATATTTAGCCTTTCCCAGGACCTCGACTCTACTCTTTCGAGGGTCGTGCGATAGGATTTAGGAAGGGGAGAATACTGGGCAGGCCTGGTTACTACCGGCACCGCGGCTTCCCCCACTAACGACCGGTTCGATCCGGGGTAACGAAAAGATAATTTCATTTTATTGACTTGTGGTGGGTTACAGGGTTTCGTCATTTGCTTATCTTCATGGTTATCCCGGTAACGCCATACAAAATGATGCTAACCGCCACTTGGCACCCGTTGCTAGGCAACGTTGGTAATGTGTTCAAGTGGTGGATTGCCCGCAAAAAGTGAGTGTTATTGCTAATACTATAATTGCTCGGACAATCCTCGGGTTCACGAGCTGTCGATAGAAGACCTATGCTCGCTTTGCTCTGTCCCTTATAAGTGAAAGTGCGAGATAAATTTAGACCGATCGGGGTAGGTGATTTCGAATCTAACCCACTATGACTGGATACATAAGTACAGATTTATTTAATGAGCAAATGACATGCATAATAACTGTAAGTTAATTCGATTGACTTGACAATTGTGCGGCTCGGCTGAACTGTTGTTATGAGATTTATGGCGATGAGATGTATGAAGTTGTGTTTGGGTGGTTTATATGGTTTCTCTACGTTGATGAAGGGTTATATAATCGGGCGATAAGGTATATATTGGTGGTTTACAGGGTTTCGAATCTTGCTTATCTTCCTGGCGACCCTAGTAACGCCATACAAAATGATACTACTCCACTTGGCACCCGTTGCTAAGCAACGTTGGAAATGTGTTCAAGTGGTGGATTGTCCGCAAAAATTGAATACCATTGGCTAGTATTGTAATTGCTCGGACAAACCTCGGGTTCACGAGCTGTCGATAGAAGACCTATGCTCGCTTTGCTCTGTCCCGCATAAATAATTGCTCAAGTTTAGTGCTTAATTAACTGTGGAAACTGAGACGTGATAGGGTTACTTATGACCGTACTGGTATGCAATTTTAAAAGAAAACGACTCAACTAAGGCTAAACTACTCTATTAAATCAAATCACATGATAAATATCTACGGTTTGGCATTTTGGAGTTGGGTTGCTCGACGTCGGGCACGCTCCTTACGTCCCGGTCGACGATTTTTGGTGGCGATGGGTTGCTCTGCTGTCTTACCTGCTGGTTGCGGCATTTGAGTTGGGGCGAAGATAAGCGGGTAGGTGACCGCTTCACCCTCTCGGCATACAGCTAGTGCGACTTCTAGCCCCCTGACCTGCGTTCGCAAACTCCGATTGAGCTGGCGTTCTTCGGCCCAGCCTTTTTGAGCTGCGGTAAGTCGTTGGTATAGGACTTTGGTTCGTTTGGGATCTTAGCACGTCGCTTTGATCTGCTGCATTTCACGGGTTAGTTGTAGGACTTGACTAAGTAATTCGGCATTCGCCTGTCTCGCGTGATCTAACTCCGTCTGCAAGATCCGTAGAGAAGCCATTACTGAAATTAAAGGGATTTTTACTCGTCAATTTATAGTCAGCCTAAATATTTTAAAAATCTTTCAAACAACTCAACATTCATTTTCAGCTATATACGAAAAGAAATTCACACGATTCTAATTTTTATTGCTATTTAATCACTATGATGTCTCGTTCGTCAGTTTATTCATCCGGGCAGAATCTTTCTAGGCTTCTTTTGAGAGCCTCTACTGTGTATGGACGCCTAGTGTCCCGAATCGGACAAGGTGGATGGGCGACGGCGATCCGCCCAGCAAGGATGTCATCCAGCACATCTGCAAGGTACATCCTTGCCTTGACTACTTGTAAGTCCACCTGCTCCTGCACCCGCTCCCAATGGGTGAGGAGCTCCTGCGCATTGGCAAAGATTTCAGCAGCTGGGTATTCTTGTCTTACTGGTTCGAGAGGGTCTCTACTCGGATCCCGTGCTTTTCGAGGGATAGAATAAGGCCACTGTGACCGGGGTCTTTCTATTGCGGTGGATCGCAACAGCATTCTTGAGCGTCTCTTCCCCGTTGACTGAGAGGTGATCTGATTTGTGGACATGTCCTGTAACAATTGAGATTTAAACTATGAATAATAATAGTGTGGGGAATAGGGTCTTTACTATATTAGTTAAAGAGAGTTTAGGTGGGTCAAGATTTGGTGCATTTAGCGACTAACATTGAGGTTTTCCTAGGCTCGATTTATCTGTGATGAATAAACCCACACTCAATACAATTTAGTGTAAAGAAAGGTCAACTATTTTGTGAAATTCATAGGATCATCATTTAAGGTATTTAGAAGGTATTAGTTTAAATCTTGATGTTTGTATGTTATTGTTAATTTTAATTTGTTTCTGGTTGAAGTGTTTTCAGGACCCTGAGGGTTTTATAATTTTTTGAATTTATTTCGAGTGACTTTAGAATTCGGAATTTATAAAATAAACAAATTGCTAAAATTGACTTGAGCTTACAATAGATTTCAAAATCGGTCACTGCTGTGTTTATTTTATCGACCGGACGGCGTGCATGAATTAATTAATTCGAGACGTAAATTGAGCCGCCTAACGAATTCCATCGTCTCGGAATTTTTAACTGTCTCTCTCAGAAAATTCGGTGTATGAACATATTCGCCATTCGTCGTCGTGTTTGGGGATCCCATAATTTTTGGAATTTATTCACTCTCTCGGATGGGGGTTTTCTCCGATCTCAAGTAATTGTGATATCATTTTATCTTCCTCATGAAAAAGTGGATGGAGGAAACTATTCGCATTATTTCAAAATACAATTACTCGGGTCGAGACTTATCTATTCATTCTCAGACATCCAGTGGTTATTACATTCGTCTTGCTACTCAATTTGATCGTATTTGGTTCAATCCCCCCTCTATTCCTTCGATTCATGTTAACACTCTCTGTCAAATTCATCATTTATTAGTCGTCAAAGATTTCAATTAATTTATGATTCGGATTTATTGGTACATTTTTAAATCAACTACGTCACAGCCCTAACTTGTCGAACCTTATCTAATTAATGTTCCAATTTTATTGTTAATTCGAATTGATTGTTTTCATTTATTCCACTATACTATTGGATTTTAATTATTGATCGTAGCTTTTATTTATCTCACCGACATGATCTTGATTTGGGGTTAATCCTCTAACCTAGTAGGTACGGTTTTTATTTTCTATAATTGTTTAACAAATAAAATTTGATTTCCGTCTCAGTTATCTACTTTACTTACTTTATCAACAAGATTTTATTTTCATTAATCAAAAATTTTATTTAATTTTTTCTTATAAACAATGTTTCATTCTTTAGTAAACCTTACCAGTTTTTTTTTTTTTTGTTACAATTAAGATTTTCTTTTATATCATATTAAATCGCTTTACCGTTGAGATTTTATTTCATATTAACCATAACTCTATTAAATTAAATTTTTTCTTATTAATCATAACTTTATTCGTTTTATTTCATCCTAACCTTGTTAAATTTACTTTACTTCTATTAACCATATCTTTATAAAATTCATTTTATTTCTATTAATCATATCTTTATTAAATTCATTTTATTTAAATTCATTTAGTCATAAATTGGTTAAATTCATTTTATGGCATTGACACGGAAGTGGTTATATCAGCAACTTCAATTTACGTTACCCCCGTACCCTTTTTCCTTTAATTGATCTTAAGGCATAGTATGTTTATATTATAATTATTGAGTGCCCACTGGACTACTCGGTGTGGTGATTTTAAGCCGTTTGTACGGTAATTTTAGGTCGATTTTACAGAATTGAGAAACGAGGAAGCAGTCAGAGGCTCCTTCCTTATTTCTCGCTTCAGCTATAGGGATAAATATTTACGATCCGACCGCTGCGTTGCGCACGCTGAGTCTTCACGGGTGCATATCATTGGCGATCTTCCACGCACTTACATGCATCTGCACTATGTTGATTTTACTAACTTGCGTGATGTGTCGGCTGTGGGCCGGAAAAATTTCGACATTAAAATTTATAAATTTATGAAAACATATAAATACATATTAATAAAATTTATTAATCATTAAACAAACAAATTACCCCTTTGACCATTCCATAAAACATCAAAATAAAATTGAACATAAAATCGCATAAATACCTCTCTCCCCACATCGACGCCGAGCAGAGCTCCATTGAGATGCAAGGTCGTGATGTGGAAAGAGGGCTCCAACATAACTGATTCTCCCCTAAAAATTTCGATTGAATACACTAGTTGATAAATGATTGACAATCTTCAAAACGATTCTAACAGTTTAAAACGGTTCTCTTTGAAAAATGGTTTTTAAGTAGTTCAACAGAATGTTCTGGAAAAATGTGTTTTTCCGAAAACGATTAAAATGGTTTTTAAGAAAAATTTCACAATTTCGAAAAATGGTTGTTAAATGTGAAAATGGATCAGTATTTATACCTAATTGTGTGACGTGTAAAATTTGATGCAGTAAAACAAAATTCGACCTTGTTCTTTTCTAGCAAATTCTATTTTTTAATTTTTATATTTCTTGATTTATTTTTATAATTTTTTATTTAAAGTTTTTTATTGAATTATTGCTAATTCAATTTTTCAATTTAAATTCCACTTTAATGAACTTTAATTGATTTTCCTAATTTCGTCGAATTTGTCGTGTTTTCTTGTTGTATTTGTGTAGGTATCGTGCAGATCTTGGTGCATTTTGTTATTATTTTATTTTTATTTTTAGGTTTATTATTTTATATTTAATTCTTTTATTTCTTATTTTTTATAGGGTTTATTTGGTGTTTTTCAGGTTTATTTTAAATTGCGTGTTGTATCTGCGTGTGTGTTTCTGATCCATTTAAACATTCATCAAGGCCGTTTACGTTCTGGCCCAACATAAAACACTCGGGGGTCCGTAAAATTGCGACCCGCAATTTCAATTGATAATACATACAATTTCGTTTTCAATATTCACATTCGTAAAAATGTCTACTGTAAGGTGAATTATCAAGAGAAAGATGGACTTAAGGTCCGGCTACAGTACATAATCAAAAAAAAATTGGATAGTTCAATATCAATGTAGATCAATATTAGTTCGGATCACTGTAGATCAGTTAGTAAAATCAGTTCAAATCAATGTAGGTCAGTTCGAGTTAGAAAAATCAGTTCAAATCAATATCAGTTACTGTAACTCAGTTGTATTTGTTTTCGAATGAATCGCTGACGGCTTGGGTTTCACTTTCGAGCTGGGTTGATCTTGAAGGGTGATTGATGGAAATCTGCGAGAGTCTTGTCATTTCGTTGGGTTTGGTAGTTTTTCGAATTTGGGTGAACATTCTTCTGACCTTTTGGATTTGGGGATTCTGCCTTTGCTTGTTGTTTGTTAAGCCGAGGATAAGACAACATATTAGGAGTATTATGTTGGATGTTACACTAATTGGTAGTATAAGTTCGATTGATAGACTTGTCATTGCATGGGGTTCATTTTTCTGTTTGATTTGTTTCCCTTGTTGTTTTTTGATTGATAGGACGATCTTTTGAATTTCTTGAATTATTTTATTATTGGGATTTGCTTTGGCTTTTCTTTGAATCTGTTTGATGATATTTTCTAGGGTTTTCTTTATCTCTCGGTTCTCATTTTTTATATTGGCTATCTCTTCATTATTTTTCAATAGGGTTTGTACCATTATTTGGGTTTTCTCGATATTCAGTTTTAACTCGTCCTTGTTTTCTTTTGTGGGGCATTGCATGCATTGGAGGTTTATTTGTTGACATTCCTCATTATTGGGGTTACTACAAATTTCTTTAAAATCGGCACAGGTGCTGTCCTCTCTTCTGAAGGGTTGGGATTTCTCGCATTTTTCTAACGGGTTCTCAGTATTGCATTTTCTCATTATTATCATCATTATTATCCACAGGTTTGGGTTCATAACTTCTATTTTCGAATACATACTCAATTTTATATTTATTTACAAGATTGTTTTGTTTATTTACAGTGGAGTTTAGCCCTTTTTTACTCTTTCTCTTTTTCTGGGGTTGAGTGTATCGCGCACTCCTCTTTAGTTTTATTTTCTGAGAATCTCATTATCAGGACTTGGGCTTTTATCAATCGCTCGGTTAGTTTTGGGAGTTCTTTTATTCGCTCTTGGTTTTCTTTGATTAGTCTTTGTTGCTTTTTTATTTTTATCTGAAGATTTATTTCTTTCGCTTGCTTTCTTTTAAGTTGACGTTTACTATTTATTCGTTTAGCTGTTTGCTTTTCCAGCTTTCGTCTCGCTTCCTGGAGCTGTTCTGTTAGCGTTTTAATCTCATCTTGAGCTTGTTGATGGCTCTCTTTTATCTCTCTGGCTTCTTTACAACTATCTTCTAGTTGTATTACATATCTCTGTTCGCTCTTTCTGCTATTTCTCATTTGTTCTGCTTCGGTTTTCCAATAATCTTCCAGGATTACACGGGTCTTTATTTCGGCTAATTCTCGTCTTAATCGTTCATTTTCTCTCTTTTGGTTTCTGTTCTCTCCCCTGCTAGATGTTAGTTTTCGTTTTATCATATTGGTTAGTTGTTTTGATTGTATTAACTGATGATTTATCCGGGCGATTTCTGAATCTTGTTCCTCCACTAATTCTTGCCATTCTTTTCTTTCGGCTCTCCATCTTTTACTGTAATATCTCAGTGGGTCTTGCTCGATTGGTTCTACTAATTGAATTGGGCTTGGTACGTATTCTCCGTCTTCTGGATTCATTCGGATTTCTACTTCGTTCGAATTCATGCTAAATATACATCGATTACAATTTTTTGTTTTTGTCGTTTTTATTATTTTTATTATCTTTTTACACTTTTTACAATGTTTCCTCTTTAGGTTTACACTATCGTTTCGTCCGTCTCCCCGAATCCTTCATCGGGTTCGGCGGGTACTTGAGTTAGCATTTCCGTCGGATATAACGGCATAAGCAGGATTGGTGGTCGGTTTTGCAAGGTATTTATCTCTGCACGTAAAGCGTTTGATATTTGTATCTCTTCGTCTAAGAGATAGGCGAGATATTCCGTATTTTCTGTTAACTCTTCTACTTGTATTTCTAATCGATGCGTGTTTTCCAACGCTTTTAACTTTTCGATCTCTGTCCTCAAGTTCTGTTCATTTTCCTCATATCCTTGCTTTATTGCTTTTATTTCTGCTTCAACTTGTTCTTTCAACTGTTCATTAACTTCATGTTGATGTCTCAACTGGATTTCTTTGAATACAGCAACTCCTCGGTGTCCGTTCACCTCCTGTTGGAGTTCTGTTATCCTCTCGTTTAATTGTTGGTTTTGCCGTCTTTCATTAGTTAGTTGATTTCTCGTTTCTGCTGCTCTCTTGTCCATATCGTTAGATTGTTGTTCATATTCCTTTTCGTGTCTCCTGAGCCTTCTTATTGTACCTTGTCTGATTTTCTCCCGAAATTCTAAGTTTTGGACCTGCTCGTTTAGTTCTTCGATTGTCTCTTTCTGCACTTCGACTTGTTCCCAAAGTTCCCAATCTTCCGTATTTAGTATCCTTTTTGGTAACAATCTTATCTCTTTCTTGGCTTCTTGAAAGTGCTCTTTCCATTTTTTCGCTTCTCTTTTTATTGCTTTTTCCTTGATCTCCGTTTTCCATTGTTGTTTTTGTTCTTTTCGGTGAGCTTCGTCCTACTCGATCTGCATCTCTTTTATTCTGGTTTGTTGATACTCAACTTCCTGCTCTAATTTCGCTATATAGCTAGATTGTTTTGCGTTGGCGTCTTCGAATATTCTACACTCTATTCGCCATTTTCTTGCTTGATCGGTTATCTGAGTCAGCATTCTTTCTTGTCTATCGTCTCTGGGCTCTCTAATTTTCCTTGATGGTTTTGACCCTTGATTTCTCAGCTTGTTGACTTCCTCTTTCGCATTTTCCCATTTAGCTTTGTACGCTCTTGTTCTATCTTCTTCTTCGGCTATTTGCTGGATATAATTTCTAATTCGTGCTTCCCAATTGCTTCTTGACTGTTCTCTATCTTCTGTCCATCTGGCTTTCCAATGGAGTGCTTGTCGTTTTGCCCATTCTTTGGCTTGTTCCAAATGGGTTCTCTTTGTCTTCTCTATTCGGTATTGGGTGTTAATTTGCCCAATTTCCTCCTGCATTTGTTGTATAATCTTTATCGTTTCCTCTCCTTCCTCTCGTATCTCTGCTTCTTTATCTTTTATCACTTCTCGCAATCTTTCGATTTCATTTTGTTGATCTTGCTTCTCTTGCTCTAGAGTTTGTATCTCTTTCCTTTGATTTCTGATTCTAGTTTGGTTCTGCATAAATTCCTTCATCATTTCCTCTTCTCGTTCTTGGTACGTTTTCTCTTTTCCTTCCGGATAGATTATTTTTTGTTCTAGTTGTTTTTCCCACTTCTCTTTCATCATTTTCGTTTTTTGCGTCTCTTGTGCTAATTCTTCCTCTGCGATTAATAGCATTTCTTTTAATTGCAACGTCCTTTGTTTCCATAATTCTACTTCCTCATTTATTACTTTTATTGACTCTGGTTGATCTTTGGTTGCTGATTTCGTCTCTTCAGCCTCTTTTACAATTTCTTTGTCTCATTTGGATTCATAATTGTTTTCTAAATATTAATAATCGGTTATTCTCTCTTTTCACTCATCTCTAAATTTTATCATAATTTTACATCATCTCGTATTTTGTGGTTTTTGAGTTTTTATAATTTTTTTGTTTTTTCGTTTATCTCTATTTACACTTTTTACACATTGTTTTCCTTTTTTAATTACTGATCAGCGAAACGGAATCCTTTGATCCGCCCGTTGATCGGCTTTCTACATACTGGGCATATATTGACTTTTATCCCGCATGCTTCACATGTGACCATATGTCCACAAGGCATATAAATTATTTCTACATGTTTCTGCCAACATGTCACACATTGATACTGCTCCAAAATAGCTTCTTTTATCATCGATTTGTCTTGATTCTCTTTCGGTTTCTCTTGATATCGCTTAATTGCTCGGATTATTGCTTGTGTCGAATCGTACCATTCTAAATTGTTAGCCAATCTTTCTTTGATTATTTTCTTCATCTTTTGAGTATCTACTCCTGATAATAGCATTATGGTTCTCGTTTTTGGTCGGTCTAAAATATCTTCCACTTGCTGGTTTGTAATTATTATTTCGATATTCTTTGACTCTTTTTCTTGTTTATACATACACTTTCCTTTATGTTTTAGTTGTTTGACATTCTGATCTGGTATTGGCTGTTGATTTTTACATCCTTCGCACATTATTCCTCTGGCTGTTTGGCAATATCCTTGACTCGCAAATTCTGCCGCTCTTGGGTTTCCTTTGAAGGTTTTAATTCTCTCTTCGAATGTTCTGTTTATAGTCTCTTTTTCCCATATTAATTCTGTTGGATCTTCGAAATTCTTTATTATCGTTATCTTTTTCTCACCTCCCTTTTCATCTTTGTCTGATTCTGATTGTCGAAGTCCTTCTGATCTATTCATCGCTTGGTTCCTTACATCAATACTGATTCTAAATGGGCAGGTTGGGAATTTCCTCAGGTGTTCTCGTTTAGCTGTCTCTCCCTTTTCCCATTTTGCGAGTTTTCCTTTACAATAGATACAGGTAACTTCATCTGGTAGTTCTGATGTTCCCGTAAAGTAAAATCCTTGTGCAGCCATTTCTTTGCTTTGTTGGTCGGTAAATACTTTATTATCTTTAAACGTTAAATATCTCTGTTCCTCTTTTCTCAGCTCCTCATTTCTCACTCTCATTTGTGAGTATATCGCTTTTATGGTTTGCGTTGGCCGTCTTGTTCCATCGTAGTCTTTATAGTATATAATTGCTGCTGCAAGTGTATTAATTTTCTCTTCCTCTTCTGGTTTTTTCCATAGTCTCGTCCATATCGAATCTGATCCTTCTCTTATCTGTATTGTTATCTCTTCGCTGATTCCGCTTGCCATCTAAATATTGTCATTATTTTTTGGATTTTTGTTTTTCTGATTTTTCTGGTTATTTGTAAATTTTTTTTTTTGATTTTTATTTGATTTTTATTATTTTATTTACATTTTATTTACACTTTCTCTCTCCCTTTACAACGTCTTGTCCGGCCTCTCTACTTCTAATTTTATATATAGATTATCTTCTCGCAAGAATCCTTCTCCTCTCAATCGTTGTTGTGGATAGAAACGTGGTGTTCCAATTGCTGTATTCCAGTCAGTTGTTGGCCTTCCCATCTGTGGTTCATTTCCTGTTCTGATTGGGTTGCGATAGTCCTCTTGTCCTTTCATTGTTAATATCATATTTTGTTTAAAAGGCCATGTTAATAGCTCGTCGTAATCTCCTTTTCCTACTCTGATGAAGACACTGATGTGGGTGCCCGTTGCATTCCCATCTCCATTCGGATATAATCTAATGCCCAATTTGTATCCATTTTCCCAACTGTATATTGGTGGACTGTCTAAGATTCTTTGTGTTCCATCTTTTGCTCTCTGTAGCTTTTCTGCGAATTCGGTTATTTTCCATATAAATGGTGCTGTAAGATATTTTCTGGCTATAGAATTGTTGGTTTCTAGTTCCTTTATGTTGTTGGTCATCTGTTGCATTTTCTTTTCCATTTCGACCATTTTCTTGAGTGTGTCTCCTTGGCTTTTCTCGAAATTCTTTCTGGACTCTAGTATTTCTCTTATTATTGCTTTTTGTGCATCATTTTCTGTTCGTAGGCTTTTTACCTCCCATGCCAACATTCCTATCGTTTTCATCATAATTTCGGTATGCTCGATGCTATTTTCCATCATGTGTTTTTGCATTTCCGCAATTGGTAGTTGCGCTTGACAATTGAATAATTCTAACGGGCATTTGACTGGTTTGCCGCTACATTCGTTCCAATGTTCCTTTAGTTTGACTTTATCTTTCTTGTCGCAGTTGTTTGCGCATACTCCTTCATATCGATCGCATATTTGTTCCTCTTTTGGATTCCGATGTTGCATTTCTATTTTTATCCATTCGTCGATGACTCCACAGAATTCGCATTTTTCCTCCCTCTTGATACATATTTTGTGATGGTCTTTTATCGTCTTTTTCGTTGTGATGGTTTGACATTTTTCGCATAATATCTCGTTATATTCGCATTCATTTGTGTGATTTTCGGCTTCCTTCATAAGTCCTTTCCATTCACACTCTTTTACTCGGCATTGAACTAGTGAATTATTGATTTCTTTATTAGTAGCTTTATCCATTGTTGTAGGGTCTTCATCCCTTTCAATCGTCTCGTCGCATCCAGGGCATTTTATTGTTTGTGTTTCTATCACTTCTATCGTACAATCTGTACAAATTCTGCATCCGCATTTCGTCTGTCTCGCTCCAATCAGTAGTTCTTTACATTTACAACATTTTAATCTTTCTTTGATATCGTTCACCATTCTAATCTTATTTTTCATTATTCGTCTCGTAGTTTCGGATGGATTCTCGCTTCTTCTAATTCTCTCGATGATTGTCTGCATATCTACAAAATTTTCTGATTACTTGACGTTGCTTTACTTCTATCGCTTTATTTATACATATTTACACGGTACGCTTTATTTTTACTCTACTGTTGAATCCGGTTCTGGGGTGAATTCTGGCATTGATGCTATCCATTCCACCCAACTTGCTGGGTCTACGTGCTGTTGATTACTACGTAGTCTTCTAATTTCGTCAGCTTGCCATCTAACTTGATCTGCTAGTTGTTCGTTTATTCTTTGTAATTGTAGTATTGTTCTCTGTTGCTCTTCCAGTCTTATGGCTTGTTGTAGCCCTCTGTTCACACTTTCTGTCAACACTAGATGAGTATTTGTCCACTGCGTTTGCGCATTGTTTGTTATTAATGTCATTAATTCACATTGTCGTCTCCACGTTGCCTCGATTCCTTGATCTTGGTATATTCCTTGATTTAATTCTACAATCTCTATAGGTACATTGGCAGCTGCTGGTTGTTGTATTCCTTCTGCGAATGGTGGTATTCTCACTTGATTTGGTTGATTAACATTATTCGGATTCATCTGTTGGTTATAATACATCATTAATTCATCGCATTTATTTCTGTTTGCTTACTGTCTCTAACGCATTTTGTACGATATTTACATATAGATATACATATTATTACTACTACTATACTACATAATATTTTACACTATATACAACGTCCTTTTCTCGTTTTACACCATCGTCTCCGGGGACTCTATACGCAATGTCCGTATATCCCCGTATTTTTCATTCATTATCTGGTATACATCAGATTCATTGGACCATTGTTGTGCTTCGATAATGGGCGGTTCTTTTATCCAGAGTCCGCTTGTGCTAGAATTTCCTATGATTTCATATTCTTCAGTTCTTTCTACATCATATTGTCCTAATTCGATGTCATAATTGAATTTTTCCACCGCTGGCCATAATCTTCTCTTCGCTGACTTCTTTTTGCATTTGGTAGTTCTCACTAATTGAATTATTATTAGCATTACTATGCTGCTTATTACTGCTGTTGTTATCCAGATCATTTTAATCATGTAGTTCTTTTCGTTAGGCTGCATAGTTGTATTTTTCCTTGCGCTGGTTGTCTCCATTATTCCTTCTTTTGGTTGTACATTTTTAAGTGCTTTCTGGAGTTGTAATGCTTCATGAATTGAAAGGTGGCTGTCGTCCATGATCATTCCTGTTTTCCATGTTTCGTTTCCTGGTTCTTTCTTAGATTGTTTTATAGGTTGATCTGTCGCATTTGACTTGAGTGGTTTCCTTGTTATTGTTCTCCAATGTTCGTGAGTTCCCTTTTGAATGTTTATTACGTATTTTCCAAGTTTCCTTTTCGTCGGTATGCGATACTTTTGGTTCTTTATAGTTTTGCTTATCTCACATTGGATTCTTTTATTTACTGGTTCGTTTCCTTTAGCTTCGTATATGCAGATTTTTGTGATAGGTTTTTCGCCTGTGTTCTCAATTACTATTTCTTCCTCATTTGCTGCATTTGACTCTATGTTTATTATTACTGCTTTACTTTCTCTGATCTGTCGTTGATACGGTTTTCCTCTTGTTTCCTTTTCCGGACGTTTTGTCGTAATTGCTTCTAGTAACTTTCTGGTTATTGATTTCCAGTAGTCATCTCTTCCTTTCTGAACGTGTACTATGTACTTTCCACGCTTTCTTTTAGTTGGAATACGGTATTTTTGGTTCTTGATATCATCGTTTGATTGACATTTGATTCTCTCATTTATCGTTCCGTTCTTTTTAGTTTCAAATACACAGACTTTTGTAATGGGTTCCTTGCCCATATTTTCAACTATTATCTCTTCTCCACTCTTTGGGTCTGCTTCCACTTTTATCGTTATTTCTTTATTTTCTCGTGCTCGTCGTTGATAAGGTTCTTCTTTTGGTGTTGTGAATTTTTCTCCCAGGGTTTTGGCTAGTGTGCAAGTTATTATTATATCATTGTTGGCACATATTACATATTCCGCATTTCCTTCTAGGCTATCCCATTCACATTTCTTTCCTGCTTTCATATTCATTTTCCAACAATCGATAATTTTGTTTTGTATACATACTTGTTCGATCGTTTCTATTCCTCTGTTTATTATTCGCAATTTGCCTATTCCTGGCTTTACTTGGATTTTTACGTTTCTATCTTCTGTAGCATCTCTACATACATCCTTGGTGGTTTGACATGATGATGAGTTTTCGGATCGTATTTCTATCTTTCCTGGTTTTCCTATGGAATCAAATTGACAACTTATGCTTGTATTCATCGTCAGTTGTAAGCATATTCCTTTGCTTGCGCTTCCTTTCTCACTTATTGTTCGTATTCTGAACGATTTTATCTCCTTTGTGATGTTTTCGTCGGCTTCCGTTAACTTGATGGACGTAATTAATATCATTATTTTTTGTAGCAGGGTCGGTCGGTTTTGATTTTTCCTTTGTTGTAGTAGCATCATCCCCCTGTTTCGTTTTCCCTCGTTATTGCTGTTGTTCGTTTCTCGACGTTCCTCGTTGGATGATTCCTTTTTCCCTTGTTGTGCGGATTTATTTTCGTCTCTAGTATTTTGATCATCTTGGTTTTTGCTGTTGTCACCACTTCCTTCTCCATCATTATTCCCATCCGGGGTTTCCTTTGAAATGTCGTCCTCGACATTTATTATTTCAATTATTTCCTCGTATACTTTTATTATTCTCGCTTTTATATCGTCCATCTCTTTTATCTCTTGTTTGCTCGCTTGAAATCTTATTTGCTTTCGATGCCATCTGTGTATTATTATCAATAGTTGTTCCTTTCTATCTCCGATTCGTATTGCTTCTTTCGGATGATTGGTGAATTTTAGTCCTTCCCACTTCAACATTGCTTTTATTGTCTTTGGGAAGGGATAGTGAGCGTATATCGTTTCTTTCAATAGGACGTTTCTGTTTCTTACCATATAATTTATGTTGAATACTTTGAGTGGTGAACTTTCGTAGGTCCATTTCATCAGGTTGGCTGCTGCTTCGTCTTGTTTGGCGTCGATAGCTTCCCATAATGTTTGGATTGTTTTACCCATCATTTCTCTTTCTCTGGTTGTCGCATTACTGGTTATAAATTTTATTGCACTTACCTGTCTGGGTTTTAGTGCATAGTGTAGTACATTGTTTCCTCCATTGTCTTTTTCTTTGAACGATGATCCTGTTTTTAGTAGTTCTCTCAGAACTGTTGTAGAGGCATCTGCTGCAACTGCGAACATTAATGGTGTTTGTCCCTCTTCGTTGGGGTATGTTTGAGGCGTGTCCGCATTTCTGCATAAGTTGAATTATATCTATTATCCTTTGAGTGTTTCTATGCTGTACTGCGATATGTAGGGGTACGTTTCCTTCTACATCTGCCATAGTGAATATCATGGGTATACTCTCTTTAATACGGTCCATTTCTGGTGGACTTATAGCTCCTTTAGCATAATCCATTGCGATTTTTCCCGCTTTGTTTACTATTCTCATCCATCCTTTTCCTTCGACCCATTCTGGCATTATCTCTCTGATAGCTTTTACTATTATATCCATCTTGTCTACATTATCTTGAGTTGCGTTTAGAGTTATTTTAGATTCATCTGGCTTAGGTTCCTCTACGGTATTATTCGATGTTGTTTCTATTTTTCGGCTCATCGTTAGTCCGTTTATACTTAGTTGTTGAGTTTGTGATCTGGTTTGCATACCTCGATTTTCTGGTTCCTTTGTTATTGTTCTCGGTATCGCTTTACATCTACTCACGTTTACGTAGATAGGTCTAGTGAGTGGGTTGTTGACAATTTGACTCGAGCATTATTCTCGTTTCGTACATTTATCTCATAAAGGCCTTTACCACATCTTTGTATTTTCTGGCTACTCTGGGATAATTTTCTGCGTTGCTATTAATTACCCAATCTCCGACCTGAGGTTATGTCTCACGGCACATTCTCGCTTTTTGTCATGTAACTCTTTTTGTAGCTCTCTTGATTAAAATCTAATATTTCATACCTGCTGTTTTTCCAGATCTTTGCTTCGCTCTTTGAATCCTTGTTACATAATCATCAATTTCCATATACTGTATATGGTGGAATTTCTGAAGTCTTATCGGATGTTACATTCTCTGCCGTACATCAATTTGAATGGAACTCATTTTTGTTGCTGAGTGTTATTGACATTCTATAGCCATTAAGGCATAGATTTATATATTCTATCCCAAATCTTTTTTGGTGGTTCTGCTTACATAATTGGACATCATTTCTATTAATATGCCGTTGAATCGTTCGTTTGACATTTGTTTTGCGGATGTACGGTGATTTCTCGCTTCGCATTCTGAAGTAATTCGTTACTTCTCTATTATTTCGCTCATAAAGTTGGTTCCTTGGTAGTTAGGATCTGTTTAGGTGTTCCGTATCTACAGCATATTTCCTCTATAGATTCTCGCTATTGTTCTGGCTTTTGATCTGGTATCGACATGCTTTCCGGGAAATTTTGATAAGTAATCTGTCACTACTAATATATAGATATTCCGTTCTTTGGTTCTGGTAATGGTCCTACTACATCCTTTGATCATTGTCATGGGTTCTTGGTGGAATTGGCATTGGCCTTTAATGGTGGCTTTCAATTTACTTCCTGTGCTTTTTTCTGGTTGCACATATTAGGCAATTCTTATATCCATCTTTTACGTCCTCTCCGATATTTGCCAATAATATTTTTGACGCACAATCTTGCTTCGCTCTTTTTTGCTGACATTGTGTCCTCAAGTTTTTCATCGTGGTACTGCATCAATTACCTCTTTTCGTCTACTCTCTGGTAAGCACATAAGTCGTTTCTCCCATCCATTAGTAATAACCACCCTTTTCTCCATAGTGTATCGATGTCTGTGTTTCCATATGCTCCTTTAATTTATTGTTGTTGTCATTTAGTTTTCCATAAATTCGATTATTGTTTTAATTTTTTTTTTTCCTCTTCTTCCTTCTGCTTCATTTTTCTCGTTTTTGTAAATCAATATCTTCTGCGTGATGATCATGCATATTTCGTCTTACATCCTGATCCATCAGTTCCTCAAATACAAATTCTTGACATTACAATCTGCGTTTAGCGTTGGCTTTCCTGATTTGAACTTTATATATGGTGAGTTATTCTTGTAGCTGCATCGCCCAATCTCATTAATTTACTAGAGGCTTCTTTATTGTTGGCCTAGCCATACTAATGGTTGATGATCAGTCGTGATATATATCTCGTGACCCCATAATAAATATTTTGAAATGTTTAATAGCTTGATTATTGCTAATGTTCTCTCTCGGTCACCAGTAATTCTTTCGTGTTTCTTTGAACGTTTCGACTATAATATCCAATAACTCGTTTCTCTTTTTCGTCATCCCATTGTCCTAAGGGACTGCTCAGACGCATATCCACTTGCGTCTGTTGCTAACAAAACGGTTTTCTAAAATCTGGGTGTACGAGTATTGGTGCTTGATATTTAGTTATAATCTCTGAGTGTTTCACAGGCTGTTTGTTGTTCCCTTCCCATATAAACGGGGTATCTTTTTTGGTTAATCTTTGTTATGGGTTTCGCGTATGTTGCGTAACTCTGATGAATTTTCGGGTATATCCACATAAGCCAGAAATTCTTCGTCTCCGTCGTGATGTCTTTTGGTGCAGGGCAATTCTTTATTTCGATGTTCCTTGGATTCTGGTTCTTTGCCTTTCGCGACACAATGTGTCCTAGAAGGTGACTTTTTCTTTGGCCCAAAATCGCATTTTGATTGGTTCAATTCAATTTCATTGTCCTCAGTCGACGAATACATTACGACTATCTTTTAAATGTTGCTCGAAGGTGCGTAGAATAAATTAAAAATCATCATATATTACATACATTGTTTAATGCCGTTGAGTTATCATAGTCATACATTCTGGAATGAAGTGGTGCGTTGGTTAGTCCAAAGGCATTTTCTTGAATTGGTTATAAATCTTTTCCAATTGTAAAAGCAGTTTTTTCTCTGTCTCCTCTTTCTTTGACCTTTATTTGCCAATTAACCACTTTTTTAATCTAACCGATGTAAATAGGCTGCTCCGTTGCAACGTTTGCTTAACATTTCATTTATATCTGGTGTAGTGGGTATGTATCCCGTTTTTGTTACGATGAGTCGTCGATATCTAATTTACAGAACCGTTGTGTTCCGTCTTTTTCTTTACCATGACCACTGGGAATTGCATGGCGACACTTGGTTCGATTACTCCTGCGTCTAACATTGCACTTCTTTCTCTGCTTCTGATTTTTTAGCTTCCGCCATCGATATGGCCGTAGTGTTATGGGGTATCGTCTGTTAGTACCGGATGGTATCGTGTTGTTGCGTTACATCGCTTGTACCGAGAGTCTAGTCGGATGCTGCAATATATCTTTAAATTCCTATTTAGCAGTTTTGTAGTTGTTCTTTCTCTTTTCGTTTAGTAGCTGACTGTCGATGTCCATAGTTCTTCCTCAATTCCTGCAGGTTTTGTTGTTGGAAGTTCAATATCCATCCAATGGTTGTTAATTTCCAATCGTTCGTTTTCGTAGATAACTTTATCTTCCTCGTCAAAATTTGTTAATGTTGATCGGAATTTCACTGTTATCTTTACATACACTATTTCTCTGGTAATGGTAGTTCCTTCTTTTCTCGAATTTTGATTAGGTTCGAAAATCATTTTCACCTTCTAGTTTCTTCTTTAACTTTCACATAAAAATCATTTGTGTGCGTCCTGGCACTAATATTTTCTCTTGAGCATCTCACCTCTGATTTCAACATTACATATCGTCCGGTTTTATCTCTCAGCTCCATGATCCTAGATTCTATTATTATTCTCTTTTAGTAATTCTGGCATGAGATCTTTCCAATTTATACAAATTCTGCGCTCAGTTCCTGATAACTTGCTAAATACGTATTGATCTTTTACGTTTTTATATTCTTTATCGACCAGATTTTTCCGATAAACGCTTACCGATTTTTTGCTGCAAGTTTATTACATCCATGTTAGCTTCTTCTATACATGGCCACAATTCGGGTATTTTTATCCTTTTTATCGCTGAGGATGTTTGCTTCCCGTTATCAATCATTGCTTTATTTCTACTCCATTTAATCTCTTATTGGGGTATCGTTAATGTTGGTCCAGCTAACGTTTGTAACATGCTATAGTTCGGTTTTGGATCCTGATCTACACTTCTTGATCGTTTGGCTAGTCTTTGGTTACTAAATCTGGCCCAATTCGTTCGTATGGTACTGGATAAATATCGCAATGTTGTTGATTCTTGGTGTCGGTACGTGTCTTTGGACTTGGTGGTTTTCTCTTCTACTGATGTTGTTGTTTCCTTTAAACCATTCATATATCTGGTTGGTGGGGATGATTTAATGTCCACTATGTTTGTTTCGTTTTCCCATTGTTTGAGTTGTTCTTGAGTTAGCATCTGCGTTCCTCTTGGTTTTCGTCGTTGTGTCGCTGCTACTATCATCTCTGAAATTTATCCATCGGTCTTCCAGTTACTCGTTTTCTGTCGTTCATTCTGGTTTTTCTCGGGTTTCTAATCTCATTATTGCTTTAAATTTTCGTTCCGACTTCTTATCGGTACATTCATTTTAGTAGAATTCCTACTAGTCTTTTTATCTTGTGAATTATTCTTTGAGTGTCCATGTAACACCATTGTCTTAGGCTAAAACGGTAAGAATTGCCATTGCCATTTTCCAGGTAATTTCCTCTCTCCTTTATAAATATCGAAACATGCTAACATTTGTGTTTATGATTTACTCTTACGATTTGAATGATAAGATTATTCCCCAAATTCCTGCCATCATCTGTCCGAAGATTAAGAATCTCCCCACATGGCTTTCATCATATTTGCTGGTAGCGTGTTGAAAATGGTCTGGTGAATAGTAACAATTCGTAGTTGGGTTTCTTCTTCCATCAGTTGTACCTCCCGTTATAGTAAATGTTGGATATATTGCTTGCTTTGTGCTGGGAATAATAAATTGTTCCTTGGCTCTTTTCAGATCTTTTCGTTGTTATATTCCACTCTTGCGATATATCCACTGGTGATTCTGCTTCGCTAGCAATTCTGTTAGCCAAATATTTTTGGTGGTGTTACAATTTACTCGGGTTGGAAAAACTGTAACCACTTTCCAATCTCTTATTTCGAATAATGGTCCCATATACTTACTGCCAATGAACATGTGGGGTGTACAAATTTCTCTGGGTTTATCATCCTGTTACTGGTTGAGCGAATCTGATCTTTCCTTTATTGCATTATTCTAATTCGTTTATGCATTTATCTTCTCGGGATTGTTGATTCTCTGGCAGTTTTGCAATTGTCTTTTTCGCATTTATCGTATACTAACTTCTTCGACGATTCTTCAAAATATCCCTCTCTGGAGTGGTAAATAATGGAATTGCATTTCCGGATTTGTGATTGTCCCATTGCCAATTTTGGTTTTTAATATTTCCTGTTCAAGTACAGTTTCGTTTTTTAACTAAATCTAGTATATTTTCTCTGTTGATGCCATCCTTGTTGATATAGGAATCCTCTTTGTTATTTATATATAGATATAATTTACATCCTTGGGATCTATTTGCGCTTTTGCGTTCGGTATTGCTGTTCGCGAGATAGAATTCCTTTATTAATTCGTACTGGCTACCATTTCGTCGCATTTATCACCATCCGTCCTTTTTATAAACTCATTCCGATTTGTTAGTATCCGTGATATACTACTGTTGGTGTGACCTCTATCGTATAGTTGTGGTTATCGTTGGTTTTCCGATTCTCCGGTTTCTTCGTATTGATCTATGCGCTTTTTGCGTATTAGTTTCGTTTCTCTGTGCACTTTGTCTTTGCACTTTCATCAAATATTGGCACTGTGTTTCAATAAGGTGAGTCTACAGTTCTGGATATCGGCCGTAGTATACAATTCGTTTGGACATTCCCGTATTGCATGATCTTATCTGTTGCTAGGACATTGAGGGGTACTGTTTTCTTGCTTGCGTATCTGGGGATCGTAAATTCCTTGGTATTCTCAACTTTACTGATAACTTTCACATTACTTACTCCTTGACTAATTGATTCAATAGGGTGTTACTCTCCTCTTGAATGTTCCGTCTCCAGCCCGTTTATTCTTCCCGAAGGTTAACTCGGGTAGTTTTTATCTTCCTTTTCCTCAGCTGTACATTCCATCTTCCAGCTATTGAGATACGTCCTGTCGTAAATCCTTCTTCACATTCGCTCCTCGTTATTGAAACCACCTGTTGTTTCTGTTCCGCTTCTATACATTGTTGAGTTGTGAGTGATGTCCGAATGAAATGCTACGATTTTCCTTGTTACTGAACATTCCTTTTGATTTCCGTTTTTATAAAGTCTACCTCTTGGTATACATTATACGATACTGCTGTAGCTGTTGTACTGTAATCTTCCGGGGTTTGCAGCTTTTTGCACTCTTCCGTTTCTTTTAGTGAGTATTTATCACCAATCTTTATGTTGTCACAATCATATACTACAAACGGTTCTACTCCTTTCATGCAACATCATCCATATGAGTATTGTAGTGATTATCGTATTCATCCCTTTTCTAGCTGTTTTTGGATCGCTTGCATTAATGGTCGTCTCGAATTCCGTTAATAACTCTTTTAACTTCGCTTGCATTATCTCGGTTTGATCATCTTTACTTACCAAATTTATAAAGGCTTGCTATCCACCTTGAGTCAGGATGAATGGTTCGATTACCTTCCTGATAATGTCTGTTTATTGCAAATTCATATCCGTTTGGGTTGTATCTTGGGTTCGCTTTCTGTATATTACTATCGTATTGTACATCAGGTAGGCCATTCCTACCAAATATCTATTTGGATCGTCTGATCTCTTTGTTAAATGATTTATTATCAACAGTAATTCCTCTGGATCTCTGGTTGTGGTTCGTACCTTGTTGTCCATGATTTTATTTATTATTGGCTTTTATTGCTGCCCAAAGCTGTTTCGCTTCTGCTCCGATATTATTGAGCTTCAAATTTCTTTTTATTTCTGGATTTGCTAATCCCAGCATATCAGTTATCAATCTGTTGATCCACTTTGCTCCTTGTTCTTGACCTTTCAGTTTTCCTTTGTACTTGCTTTGTTTCACTTGGCTAAGCTTATTTAATTTCGTTGTCAGTTTGATCCATTTGCATTTGTTCTTTAGTTTCCTTTCTGACTGGTTTTATCAATTTTTCGTCGACCTTCTGGATTTTTTTCCATTGCCGTACCTGTTTCTTTTCGTTTTGGGTTGTTCGCCTGTTGTTTTTGATGTTGTAGCTCCTGTTTCATTATCCAATTATCCATTCGTCTCTTGTCGAGCTTCGGCGTCTTCTCTCTTTTTTTTATTTTCCTCTTCGGTATTTTTTTTCTGGGGGGGGGCCTTTTCTAATTTTAATTTTTCGGGGGAACTGCGCTGTCTTTGGACAATTACTAGCTCGTCTTGTTCATCTGTTATTCAGGTTCGTTTTCATCTTCTGTCATAAAAATCTCTTGATTCGGTATTTCTCCTTGGTTGTTTCCTCGTCCACAATAGTCATTTAGATCATTTAATATTCTCTTATTCTCTGTTGTTGTAAACGACTTACTTCATCTGCTTGCAGGTGAACTTCTGCGTATTTAGACTTTCAAATTGTCGTCCTAATTGGCGTTTTCGTTTTGAGGTTTTTCTTTTATTGGAGTTCTCTACCCGCGTTCTTTGCTAGCTGTTAATACATTTATTATCCCAATTGCTTTGCTACTCCGATTTCGAGATCGTCGTCTAATGATCGTCCGTTGGTATTGTAATAAATGGGCGGTTTCATCGGTATTCTCTTTTTCACTTTCCCAACTCACCTTTGGCAGTGATATTAAATTCTCTTTTCGATTGGTTCGAAATTCTGGCGTCATTATTTTAGTATACTTTCTCTATGGTTGGCTGCCCATTTCGGGTATGTTCTTTTCGGGATAATTTCTCGAAATTGTTCTGGTACCACGCATACATTCTCCGATGACTCTCTATTTCTTTACTATGTTTTCGCAGATTCTTATTCTGCTACAAGAGTCGATTATCCAATTTGCTAACTCTGTTATCAGTTGTCTTTGATTTTTGCTCCGTTCTCAATATCGCTGCTAATTCTCTACATTTTTGCGTTTCGTTAATCTTGTTATCCTTCCTCCACAGTCGTCTATATCTTGTGGGCAAGATTTTGTTCCTGGTATTTCGTTTCTCGTAGTACACTGATTCGCGGGTCTCGCTTAGTTCTTGTTTGGATTTCGCCAATTTCATTTCTCGTTCTTGTTTCTACTTCGATCGTATTATAGATTGTATATTCTTTTTCGATTGAGGGGTTACGTATTTTTTTCAATTAGAAATTGTCGGCTACTCCTCTGAAAATTTTCAGTGGATCTTGGCTTCTGCTTTCATAGATCTTTGGGTTACTCCCAATTTTTCGCTTATGTCCGCTCTTCCATTTTCCGGGGTTTAGCGATTTGAAATTGTGACTTTTCGATTAAATGGCCATTCTAATTTTCCGTCATTTCTGCTTTGCTATAGAAAAACTACACTGTAGGTCGTGTTTCTTTTTCCTACCCCGTCTCGTTTGGGTATTACTCTCAATTTCATTCCGGTATCCTCCGAATTTCTGTATAGAATTATGGCTTGTGATACCGATGATTTCTCTTTCTTCAGCCGATTTTTACTTTTTTCAGCCATCCACCTATTCATGTGTTGGGGGCTAGTCGAAGCTCTATTGTTTATTTCTCGTCTTCTTCTGGTTGCATTTCCATTTCTGTTTATCTTTCCTCTTGGTAGATTTCATATGGTTCATCTTCATATACTCTAAGGTTATTTCGTTAGCTGGATCTTCTGGCGCTTCTTCCTGGTATATATTTTCTACATTTTGGCTTCAAGTTTTCTCCATTTTTCCATTTCACTCTTTTGTCTTCTTCATCATACACTTTTTCCAGGGTGTTGATCGGCATCTTGGTCGTCTATAGGTTGTAATTTTGTGCTTAATTTCGCATCTTGTCTCCAACTGGTAGATGGTTAGTCTATCTTTGTTCCATCTTTCTTTTCATTTCCTCTTGAATTCTTGGATCTTGTTGCTCCCTTTATTGTTGTATTTTTTACTCTCTGGTTATCCATGGCTGATGATATATGTTTGTCCATCTTCCCATTATACCTTAATTCGTATATTCGGGTTCGTCTTCGTGGAACTTATTTGCCGTTGTGATACATTATTGCCACTTCTTCCACCATACCGTCGTCACTACTTTCGATTATTGGTGTTTGGATAATTTCTCGATTTATCCGTCGAATATTATTTTCGTGCATTTGACCAATCAGGTTACTTAGTATTTCTTTATTTCATCATTTAGGTTATTTCTTATCTTTATTGGTTCATCTTCCTCTCATATCTCTTTTGGTGCTTCTATATTTGGCTTCAACTTATCTGTTCTCTCGTTTTTCGAATTCATTATTGTCTGTGTTCGTTACAGCTTCTACAAATATTTTCATTGAATCGTCTCGTAGTGATAATCGATTAATATTATTTTTCTAGCCTGGTCTTTGCTTGTTCTGTCATTTTATCTGGTTTTGCTCATTATCTTTTGTCTCTCTTTTTCTAATCCAGGTTTTTTTTCTCTTTGTTGTTAACAATATCTGATTTTCTGCCATATTTTCCGCTGTCGTTTCTTCGTTTCATTTTTTGTTTATGTTACCAATTTATTCTTTTGGCCATTATTAGAGCATCCGCTAGGTGTTATCTCGCTTTTTTTCCTCCTTGATAATATAAGGGTTTATTTTTATACTGGGTCCTAGTTTCACTTACCCAATATACAATCGTTTGTGCTTTCGCCTTGTTGCTATTATTCTGTCTTGGTATCTCTTGGAAAATCATAATTACTGATTACTTCTTCTCTATTCATATTCTTTCAAATTCTCTTGGTACTTTCTTATCATATCTTTCTGATTTGCCGTGATTGTACCGTTTATCCCGTTGATGTCCTTTCGCAATTAATTTCATTATTTCTGCTGTATTGCGGTTGTATCTCTGAGGTTTAAGAACATTTTTGGTTTCGATCACTTCTTCTACGATCTCGGTTGATTTCTTTTAATATCCGTTTCATCTCTCTTGAGTCGTTTTCCATTTCCTCTAATTCGGATTTTGATTCATCCTTATATGGTTTATTTTTCGCATGATTGAAATATTTCTCCGCCCAGACTGCTTTATCTCGCTTTCATCCTCATCTGTTGATTCGTCTGGTATTTGTCTCCATCATATTAATATTTAGTTGTTCCTCCTCTTTCATTATCTTTGTGGCCCTTTTATTTGGAACCATATTCTCTTTTATTTTATTCTCGATTTGAGCTTTACTCCACGTGGGCTTTTCTTTTCTTGATTCTTTTTCTATTTTTTTTGTAGCAGTACCCTCTGGATTCGATTTTTTATTATTGGTTCTGATATCTTTTCTTTTCCTTGTGACGTGATGCTTTCCTGCTCCATCTCTTTGTAGTTTCTAATTTTTGCTCCTCCATTTTTGAGATTTAGCATTCTTTGGTCATCACTTCTAATTTTTTGAATCTAGTGGCTTGCTCTGTTCTACTGTTTCAACGCTCGTCTATTTTAATATTAGTGCCTTTCTTTCTTAGTTCCGCTTTCTCTTGTTTCAGGATTGCTTCTTTTTCTTTAACTGATTCCTCCTCTGCTCTAAAGGCTTCCTCTTGCTTTATTTTTCTCGAGTGTACTCTCTATGTTTGTGTCATTAATTATCTCTCTCCC